>CM040801.1:2500-85000 GCA_022829025.1 Squalius cephalus
CTACCCCCTGGGACTCTACCCCCTGGGACTCTACCCCCTGGGACTCTACCCCCTGGGACTCTACCCCCTGGGACTCTACCCCCTGGGACTCTACCCCCTGGGACTCTACCCCCTGGGACTCTACCCCCTGGGACTCTACCCCCTGGGACTCTACCCCCTGGGACTCTACCCCCTGGGACTCTACCCCCTGGGACTCTACCCCCTGGGACTCTACCCCCTGGGACTCTACCCCCTGGGACTCTACCCCCTGGGACTCTACCCCCTGGGACTCTACCCCCTGGGGACTCTACCCCCTGGGACTCTACCCCCTGGGACTCTACCCCCTGGGACTCTACCCCCTGGGACTCTACCCCCTGGGACTCTACCCCCTGGGACTCTACCCCCTGGGACTCTACCCCCTGGGACTCTACCCCCTGGGACTCTACCCCCTGGGACTCTACCCCTGGGACTCTACCCCCTGGGACTCTACCCCCTGGGACTCTACCCCCTGGGACTCTACCCCCTGGGACTCTACCCCCTGGGACTCTACCCCCTGGGACTCTACCCCCTGGGACTCTACCCCCTGGGACTCTACCCCCTGGGACTCTACCCCCTGGGACTCTACCCCTGGGACTCTACCCCCTGGGACTCTACCCCCTGGGACTCTACCCCCTGGGACTCTACCCCCTGGGACTCTACCCCCTGGGACTCTACCCCCTGGGACTCTACCCCCTGGGACTCTACCCCCTGGGACTCTACCCCCTGGGACTCTACCCCTGGGACTCTACCCCCTGGGACTCTACCCCCTGGGACTCTACCCCCTGGGACTCTACCCCCTGGGACTCTACCCCCTGGGACTCTACCCCCTGGGACTCTACCCCCTGGGACTCTACCCCCTGGGACTCTACCCCCTGGGACTCTACCCCCTGGGACTCTACCCCCTGGGACTCTACCCCCTGGGACTCTACCCCCTGGGACTCTACCCCCTGGGACTCTACCCCCTGGGACTCTACCCCCTGGGACTCTACCCCCTGGGACTCTACCCCCTGGGACTCTACCCCCTGGGACTCTACCCCCTGGGACTCTACCCCCTGGGACTCTACCCCCTGGGACTCTACCCCCTGGGACTCTACCCCCTGGGACTCTACCCCCTGGGACTCTACCCCCTGGGACTCTACCCCCTGGGACTCTACCCCCTGGGACTCTACCCCCTGGGACTCTACCCCCTGGGACTCTACCCCCTGGGACTCTACCCCCTGGGACTCTACCCCCTGGGACTCTACCCCCTGGGACTCTACCCCCTGGGACTCTACCCCCTGGGACTCTACCCCCTGGGACTCTACCCCCTGGGACTCTACCCCCTGGGACTCTACCCCCTGGGACTCTACCCCCTGGGACTCTACCCCCTGGGACTCTACCCCCTGGGACTCTACCCCCTGGGACTCTACCCCCTGGGACTCTACCCCCTGGGACTCTACCCCCTGGGACTCTACCCCCTGGGACTCTACCCCCTGGGACTCTACCCCCTGGGACTCTACCCCCTGGGACTCTACCCCCTGGGACTCTACCCCCTGGGACTCTACCCCCTGGGACTCTACCCCCTGGGACTCTACCCCCTGGGACTCTACCCCCTGGGACTCTACCCCCTGGGACTCTACCCCCTGGGACTCTACCCCCTGGGACTCTACCCCCTGGGACTCTACCCCCTGGGACTCTACCCCCTGGGACTCTACCCCCTGGGACTCTACCCCCTGGGACTCTACCCCCTGGGACTCTACCCCCTGGGACTCTACCCCCTGGGACTCTACCCCCTGGGACTCTACCCCCTGGGACTCTACCCCCTGGGACTCTACCCCCTGGGACTCTACCCCCTGGGACTCTACCCCCTGGGACTCTACCCCCTGGGACTCTACCCCCTGGGACTCTACCCCCTGGGACTCTACCCCCTGGGACTCTACCCCCTGGGACTCTACCCCCTGGGACTCTACCCCCTGGGACTCTACCCCCTGGGACTCTACCCCCTGGGACTCTACCCCCTGGGACTCTACCCCCTGGGACTCTACCCCCTGGGACTCTACCCCCTGGGACTCTACCCCCTGGGACTCTACCCCCTGGGACTCTACCCCCTGGGACTCTACCCCCTGGGACTCTACCCCCTGGGACTCTACCCCCTGGGACTCTACCCCCTGGGACTCTACCCCCTGGGACTCTACCCCCTGGGACTCTACCCCCTGGGACTCTACCCCCTGGGACTCTACCCCCTGGGACTCTACCCCCTGGGACTCTACCCCCTGGGACTCTACCCCCTGGGACTCTACCCCCTGGGACTCTACCCCCTGGGACTCTACCCCCTGGGACTCTACCCCCTGGGACTCTACCCCCTGGGACTCTACCCCCTGGGACTCTACCCCCTGGGACTCTACCCCCTGGGACTCTACCCCCTGGGACTCTACCCCCTGGGACTCTACCCCCTGGGACTCTACCCCCTGGGACTCTACCCCCTGGGACTCTACCCCCTGGGACTCTACCCCCTGGGACTCTACCCCCTGGGACTCTACCCCCTGGGACTCTACCCCCTGGGACTCTACCCCCTGGGACTCTACCCCCTGGGACTCTACCCCCTGGGACTCTACCCCCTGGGACTCTACCCCCTGGGACTCTACCCCCTGGGACTCTACCCCCTGGGACTCTACCCCCTGGGACTCTACCCCCTGGGACTCTACCCCCTGGGACTCTACCCCCTGGGACTCTACCCCCTGGGACTCTACCCCCTGGGACTCTACCCCCTGGGACTCTACCCCCTGGGACTCTACCCCCTGGGACTCTACCCCCTGGGACTCTACCCCCTGGGACTCTACCCCCTGGGACTCTACCCCCTGGGACTCTACCCCCTGGGACTCTACCCCCTGGGACTCTACCCCCTGGGACTCTACCCCCTGGGACTCTACCCCCTGGGACTCTACCCCCTGGGACTCTACCCCCTGGGACTCTACCCCCTGGGACTCTACCCCCTGGGACTCTACCCCCTGGGACTCTACCCCCTGGGACTCTACCCCCTGGGACTCTACCCCCTGGGACTCTACCCCCTGGGACTCTACCCCCTGGGACTCTACCCCCTGGGACTCTACCCCCTGGGACTCTACCCCCTGGGACTCTACCCCCTGGGACTCTACCCCCTGGGACTCTACCCCCTGGGACTCTACCCCCTGGGACTCTACCCCCTGGGACTCTACCCCCTGGGACTCTACCCCCTGGGACTCTACCCCCTGGGACTCTACCCCCTGGGACTCTACCCCCTGGGACTCTACCCCCTGGGACTCTACCCCCTGGGACTCTACCCCCTGGGACTCTACCCCCTGGGACTCTACCCCCTGGGACTCTACCCCCTGGGACTCTACCCCCTGGGACTCTACCCCCTGGGACTCTACCCCCTGGGACTCTACCCCCTGGGACTCTACCCCCTGGGACTCTACCCCCTGGGACTCTACCCCCTGGGACTCTACCCCCTGGGACTCTACCCCCTGGGACTCTACCCCCTGGGACTCTACCCCCTGGGACTCTACCCCCTGGGACTCTACCCCCTGGGACTCTACCCCCTGGGACTCTACCCCCTGGGACTCTACCCCCTGGGACTCTACCCCCTGGGACTCTACCCCCTGGGACTCTACCCCCTGGGACTCTACCCCCTGGGACTCTACCCCCTGGGACTCTACCCCCTGGGACTCTACCCCCTGGGACTCTACCCCCTGGGACTCTACCCCCTGGGACTCTACCCCCTGGGACTCTACCCCCTGGGACTCTACCCCCTGGGACTCTACCCCCTGGGACTCTACCCCCTGGGACTCTACCCCCTGGGACTCTACCCCCTGGGACTCTACCCCCTGGGACTCTACCCCCTGGGACTCTACCCCCTGGGACTCTACCCCCTGGGACTCTACCCCCTGGGACTCTACCCCCTGGGACTCTACCCCCTGGGACTCTACCCCCTGGGACTCTACCCCCTGGGACTCTACCCCCTGGGACTCTACCCCCTGGGACTCTACCCCCTGGGACTCTACCCCCTGGGACTCTACCCCCTGGGACTCTACCCCCTGGGACTCTACCCCCTGGGACTCTACCCCCTGGGACTCTACCCCCTGGGACTCTACCCCCTGGGACTCTACCCCCTGGGACTCTACCCCCTGGGACTCTACCCCCTGGGACTCTACCCCCTGGGACTCTACCCCCTGGGACTCTACCCCCTGGGACTCTACCCCCTGGGACTCTACCCCCTGGGACTCTACCCCCTGGGACTCTACCCCCTGGGACTCTACCCCCTGGGACTCTACCCCCTGGGACTCTACCCCCTGGGACTCTACCCCCTGGGACTCTACCCCCTGGGACTCTACCCCCTGGGACTCTACCCCCTGGGACTCTACCCCCTGGGACTCTACCCCCTGGGACTCTACCCCCTGGGACTCTACCCCCTGGGACTCTACCCCCTGGGACTCTACCCCCTGGGACTCTACCCCCTGGGACTCTACCCCCTGGGACTCTACCCCCTGGGACTCTACCCCCTGGGACTCTACCCCCTGGGACTCTACCCCCTGGGACTCTACCCCCTGGGACTCTACCCCCTGGGACTCTACCCCCTGGGACTCTACCCCCTGGGACTCTACCCCCTGGGACTCTACCCCCTGGGACTCTACCCCCTGGGACTCTACCCCCTGGGACTCTACCCCCTGGGACTCTACCCCCTGGGACTCTACCCCCTGGGACTCTACCCCCTGGGACTCTACCCCCTGGGACTCTACCCCCTGGGACTCTACCCCCTGGGACTCTACCCCCTGGGACTCTACCCCCTGGGACTCTACCCCCTGGGACTCTACCCCCTGGGACTCTACCCCCTGGGACTCTACCCCCTGGGACTCTACCCCCTGGGACTCTACCCCCTGGGACTCTACCCCCTGGGACTCTACCCCCTGGGACTCTACCCCCTGGGACTCTACCCCCTGGGACTCTACCCCCTGGGACTCTACCCCCTGGGACTCTACCCCCTGGGACTCTACCCCCTGGGACTCTACCCCCTGGGACTCTACCCCCTGGGACTCTACCCCCTGGGACTCTACCCCCTGGGACTCTACCCCCTGGGACTCTACCCCCTGGGACTCTACCCCCTGGGACTCTACCCCCTGGGACTCTACCCCCTGGGACTCTACCCCCTGGGACTCTACCCCCTGGGACTCTACCCCCTGGGACTCTACCCCCTGGGACTCTACCCCCTGGGACTCTACCCCCTGGGACTCTACCCCCTGGGACTCTACCCCCTGGGACTCTACCCCCTGGGACTCTACCCCCTGGGACTCTACCCCCTGGGACTCTACCCCCTGGGACTCTACCCCCTGGGACTCTACCCCCTGGGACTCTACCCCCTGGGACTCTACCCCCTGGGACTCTACCCCCTGGGACTCTACCCCCTGGGACTCTACCCCCTGGGACTCTACCCCCTGGGACTCTACCCCCTGGGACTCTACCCCCTGGGACTCTACCCCCTGGGACTCTACCCCCTGGGACTCTACCCCCTGGGACTCTACCCCCTGGGACTCTACCCCCTGGGACTCTACCCCCTGGGACTCTACCCCCTGGGACTCTACCCCCTGGGACTCTACCCCCTGGGACTCTACCCCCTGGGACTCTACCCCCTGGGACTCTACCCCCTGGGACTCTACCCCCTGGGACTCTACCCCCTGGGACTCTACCCCCTGGGACTCTACCCCCTGGGACTCTACCCCCTGGGACTCTACCCCCTGGGACTCTACCCCCTGGGACTCTACCCCCTGGGACTCTACCCCCTGGGACTCTACCCCCTGGGACTCTACCCCCTGGGACTCTACCCCCTGGGACTCTACCCCCTGGGACTCTACCCCCTGGGACTCTACCCCCTGGGACTCTACCCCCTGGGACTCTACCCCCTGGGACTCTACCCCCTGGGACTCTACCCCCTGGGACTCTACCCCCTGGGACTCTACCCCCTGGGACTCTACCCCCTGGGACTCTACCCCCTGGGACTCTACCCCCTGGGACTCTACCCCCTGGGACTCTACCCCCTGGGACTCTACCCCCTGGGACTCTACCCCCTGGGACTCTACCCCCTGGGACTCTACCCCCTGGGACTCTACCCCCTGGGACTCTACCCCCTGGGACTCTACCCCCTGGGACTCTACCCCCTGGGACTCTACCCCCTGGGACTCTACCCCCTGGGACTCTACCCCCTGGGACTCTACCCCCTGGGACTCTACCCCCTGGGACTCTACCCCCTGGGACTCTACCCCCTGGGACTCTACCCCCTGGGACTCTACCCCCTGGGACTCTACCCCCTGGGACTCTACCCCCTGGGACTCTACCCCCTGGGACTCTACCCCCTGGGACTCTACCCCCTGGGACTCTACCCCCTGGGACTCTACCCCCTGGGACTCTACCCCCTGGGACTCTACCCCCTGGGACTCTACCCCCTGGGACTCTACCCCCTGGGACTCTACCCCCTGGGACTCTACCCCCTGGGACTCTACCCCCTGGGACTCTACCCCCTGGGACTCTACCCCCTGGGACTCTACCCCCTGGGACTCTACCCCCTGGGACTCTACCCCCTGGGACTCTACCCCCTGGGACTCTACCCCCTGGGACTCTACCCCCTGGGACTCTACCCCCTGGGACTCTACCCCCTGGGACTCTACCCCCTGGGACTCTACCCCCTGGGACTCTACCCCCTGGGACTCTACCCCCTGGGACTCTACCCCCTGGGACTCTACCCCCTGGGACTCTACCCCCTGGGACTCTACCCCCTGGGACTCTACCCCCTGGGACTCTACCCCCTGGGACTCTACCCCCTGGGACTCTACCCCCTGGGACTCTACCCCCTGGGACTCTACCCCCTGGGACTCTACCCCCTGGGACTCTACCCCCTGGGACTCTACCCCCTGGGACTCTACCCCCTGGGACTCTACCCCCTGGGACTCTACCCCCTGGGACTCTACCCCCTGGGACTCTACCCCCTGGGACTCTACCCCCTGGGACTCTACCCCCTGGGACTCTACCCCCTGGGACTCTACCCCCTGGGACTCTACCCCCTGGGACTCTACCCCCTGGGACTCTACCCCCTGGGACTCTACCCCCTGGGACTCTACCCCCTGGGACTCTACCCCCTGGGACTCTACCCCCTGGGACTCTACCCCCTGGGACTCTACCCCCTGGGACTCTACCCCCTGGGACTCTACCCCCTGGGACTCTACCCCCTGGGACTCTACCCCCTGGGACTCTACCCCCTGGGACTCTACCCCCTGGGACTCTACCCCCTGGGACTCTACCCCCTGGGACTCTACCCCCTGGGACTCTACCCCCTGGGACTCTACCCCCTGGGACTCTACCCCCTGGGACTCTACCCCCTGGGACTCTACCCCCTGGGACTCTACCCCCTGGGACTCTACCCCCTGGGACTCTACCCCCTGGGACTCTACCCCCTGGGACTCTACCCCCTGGGACTCTACCCCCTGGGACTCTACCCCCTGGGACTCTACCCCCTGGGACTCTACCCCCTGGGACTCTACCCCCTGGGACTCTACCCCCTGGGACTCTACCCCCTGGGACTCTACCCCCTGGGACTCTACCCCCTGGGACTCTACCCCCTGGGACTCTACCCCCTGGGACTCTACCCCCTGGGACTCTACCCCCTGGGACTCTACCCCCTGGGACTCTACCCCCTGGGACTCTACCCCCTGGGACTCTACCCCCTGGGACTCTACCCCCTGGGACTCTACCCCCTGGGACTCTACCCCCTGGGACTCTACCCCCTGGGACTCTACCCCCTGGGACTCTACCCCCTGGGACTCTACCCCCTGGGACTCTACCCCCTGGGACTCTACCCCCTGGGACTCTACCCCCTGGGACTCTACCCCCTGGGACTCTACCCCCTGGGACTCTACCCCCTGGGACTCTACCCCCTGGGACTCTACCCCCTGGGACTCTACCCCCTGGGACTCTACCCCCTGGGACTCTACCCCCTGGGACTCTACCCCCTGGGACTCTACCCCCTGGGACTCTACCCCCTGGGACTCTACCCCCTGGGACTCTACCCCCTGGGACTCTACCCCCTGGGACTCTACCCCCTGGGACTCTACCCCCTGGGACTCTACCCCCTGGGACTCTACCCCCTGGGACTCTACCCCCTGGGACTCTACCCCCTGGGACTCTACCCCCTGGGACTCTACCCCCTGGGACTCTACCCCCTGGGACTCTACCCCCTGGGACTCTACCCCCTGGGACTCAAAAAAAATACAATTAAAAAGATACAAACTAATACAAATTGTTACACACTCTTATAATAAAATAAATAAAATGACTGGTCAATCAACAGCATTAATACAAAACATTAACAGCTATACAAGAGGGTAAAAAAAAAAAGGACCATGAAGTTACATGTATACTGAAGCAAGAATACAAAACTGTACAAAGTGAAACCACTAAAACATTGAAAGTAATACAGAGGCAAAAGAGGATGAGTGTTACCTTGACAATGTGGAGCTGGAGAGAGTTGCGACCAAGGCAGGTTGTGACAGAGGGAACCACCACGGAGGAGATAACGGATGGGAACAGTGAGGGACAACATGGCGGGAGGCCCCACTATGCTCACCAGGATGTAGGGCCACGGCACAGTCGATAAAAGGAAAGGTGGACATTTGGTAAATGGGCCAGGCAGAACCCGGGGGTCAACCAACTCAGATGGAGCCATTAGAGGTGGGGACCTAGGCAGAGCCGAAGACCCAAGGCAAGACCACTGCACTGGAGGGCAAAGGCAGAATCATAGAGGTGGAGGGACAAGGCATAGTCGTAGGATCAGAAGTCTGTGATGCAACCAGGGTGATAACTGACCAAGGTGGAGTCAGAGGGACGAGGGAGCCCGATACAGCTTGAGGGATAACTGCCCATGGTGGAGCTGAGAGGTCGACAGAGTGAAAGTTAAGTCCGGGGCTTGGCACAAAGACAGAGGACCAATACCTAGGCGGAGATGGTAATCTGGAAGCCAAAGGCGGACCCAAGGTGTAAAGGGTGGCCAATGAAGGATGAGCCAAAGGCCTTAAAAGAGCCAGCGGACACAGGCCCCATTAACTAGATGACATGGGTAGAGGAGGTGGGAGAAGAAGCATCAATTAGAGGCTTCATGCTGAGTGGGAAGGACATCAGACTGGACTGGACTGTCTACACAGCTGGAGGGACCGGACAACACAGGATAATGGGAACACAAAATAAATCAAAACAGAATATAAACCTGACAAGTACTTTAAAGTAATTTTGAAAATAAATAAATAAATAAATAAATAAATAAATTTAAAAAAAGAGAGAGAGAGAGAGAAAGGGTTAGATTTAATTTTTACAAATAGGGTATTACAAATTACACAAAGTGGCATATGGGCACAAGTACAATCATTAAAAAGGGTAGAAACAAAAGGTTAACAAAGGCTTTAAAAAAACCAGAACATCGAAACAGAAATATGGACCATAAACAAAGTATGAAAAGACTTTAAAATGAAAACAAACAAAACAAAGTGTAACAAAATACAAGACAAGTAAGTTTACAACTTCCATATAAAGCTTTACAATATTAGAAGGGACAAACAATGGCATAAAAGGCAGACAGACAATGCAAAAAAAACAAGTGAAATACATTTAAAAACATTAAAAGCAAAAATTAAAACAAAGACCTAAATATACCATAAATGCAAAGACACAGACAAAAAGGTTCATAAAATAGAAATGGAATGGATGAATTAAAAAAAGGGACAAAGACAAACTTAATCTTGAATGGAACAAGAGGCAAGGCCATTAATACAAATAGCTAATTAGTACAATATAAATAAATAAATATATTTGTGGGTGGGAGGCACCCTTATATATTGTAGCTTAAGTGACTTTGATTTGCACCTGCAGTTGATAGACTGTTGGGTTGCAGGGTTGAAATCAACTCTAGACAAGTCCCACCCACCGAAGTACCACCCAAGTCCAACCCACCCAAGATCCACATAAGTCCCACCCAAGTCAAACACAAGTCCCACCCACCAGAGTCCAACTGTTGAACACTAAAAAGAAAGTCCTCCACATTCATGAAAGTTCATGAAAATGAAGTAGCCAGTGAACCCGATAGCCATTCCATCAAGGGGGAGAAAAAAATACAAAAAATAAAACAGGCTAAATGACAAAAAAAATTTTTGCAGCATCAGACAAATACAAATGGGCACAAGAGCATAGAGAAAAATCACAAAGCAGAAAAAGGGCATAGTAAGACAGTCACTATTGCTAACATACAAAAGGCAGTCAGATAATAAAAATAAGCACATACATATACAAAATACACAAACAGTAAAGACAAAGCATTTTATGCAGAACATTTCAACACAAAATACAACCTTTTTGGAAAAATAGTAATGGGCATAAAATAGTCAATGGGACAGGGCCACAAAACAGCATAATGGCTAATAAGGCAAGGAGCATAAATGAGAGATGCTTGGAAGACATTAAATCATATGCAAGAAAGGGGGGGGGGGTGATAAACAAACAGACTAAGTGTTTACAAGGCACTAGTGCATAAATGACATACAGAATGAAGAAAAAGTAGACAGAAAGCGCATACAACACGGCAACAATTGATACAGGAGACAAAAAGGAATTCTATAAGAGCCAGTAAAAAATTAGAACAGTAATGCATGTGTAACAGGGCGAACAAGACGAGAGACGTGCGGATCCATATGCAAGGCTTTATTCCAAAACATGGTCATAATACAGGCAGGGTCAATAAACAGCAAACAGGTATGGCAGAGGCATGACACAAAGTAATCCTTAGGGCAAGCGTGGGTAGACGATCGGCGAACAATATCCAACAGGGGCAAGGCAAAGAGAGATAATCCAGGTAATCCGCAATAATCCAAACGAGGTGCAAATAGAGTCCAAAGGGCTAGGCAAAGGGTTAATCCAGGAAACACGGGCAAGAATCAGAACACAGGAAAACACAAAGGACAAGGCAAGACTAAGATCACTGGATTGCTCTGTAGAGAAGCAAACACTAGGGGAGTGCTAAACGCAATACAATAACTCGGCAACAGGGAGAGAAAGTCCAAGGCTTATAAAGAGTGTGAGCTAGTGTGTGATAGTTCTCAGGTGTGAGCGTGATTAGTGGAATCAGCAGTGTGTGTCATCAATGCAATGAATGATGGGGATTGTAGTGAAGTGCAAGAGTCTATGCTGTGAGTGGGTGACCTCTGGTGGTGACCAACCGGAAGTGCATAGACCAGATTCGTGACAGCATGAAACAGCACAAATGACAGAAAAAAGAAAAACACAAAAAAAACCTATGCTTCTACTAGTACATGCTCCTTCTACTAGTACATGCTCCTTCTCAGCAGTTACATTCAAACAAGTGCATTGAGGTAGAGCAGGGGTGCCCAATCCTGCTCCTGCTGATCGACTGTCCTGCACAGTTCGTCTCCAACCCTAATCAAACACACCTGAAGCAACCAATTAAGGTCTTCAGGATCACTTGAAAATTAAAGGCAGGTGTGTTTGATTAGGGTTGGAGATGAACTGTGCAAGACAGTCGATCGGCAGGAGCAGGATTGGGCACCCCTGAGGTAGAGGGCGCAGTCCGGAAAGCCAGGGTCAGGGGGTCGGAAAGCCAGGGTCAGGTCAAGCCTCAACTTTAATTCTGCTAGAAACTGAGCTAGTTAGGATGAGATCTGGTGGTGACAATGAGGTGTGAGTTCGAGTCATAAAAGTGTCATAAGTCATAAGGGTCAAAATGTACAAGGCATACATAAGGGAATAAAAAAAAAACCCATAAAAAAAACAACATTTATAGTACAAGTAGCTTAAACATTTATAGTGCTTCAAAGTGACTTTGAATAAATTTCAATTGTACGAAGTAAAAAAAACAATAAGAGGCATAAAAGGCAGAGGTACAAGAATAAAAAGGCCAAATTAAAGTTGACAATCATAAGCTTAAAAGGTGTATACAAGAGGGCACAAGGGAATAAATCCAAAAAGGTGCAAAGGGGCACAAAGGCCAAAATAAAATGGCATAAAGCTACTTTAAGAAGTACTATACAACTAAAATGTACTATCAAATAACAGGCATATATACAAAGAGTATAAAGAGAATGAATAAAAGGTATGGAAGCATTACAAGGTTGAAAATGCAACACAACAATCAGTAAGTATTAATTACTGCATGAATTCAAAAGAGTGATTGCACAAAGTATTTCCAAGAATGAGCACAAAGCACACCTGTTCTCAAACCCCTCCAAGGTTTGGTAAAGTTGGTAGAGGAAGGTCACTTTCAAATCCAAGTCAGTTTTGTGACTTTGGAACTCTCAGGCAGCTGTAAAACAATGAGGGGGAGAGATACAAATTGTAGGTTAACAGGACATTAAAACCGACACACACACAAACTCAAGTGCCTTATCTGCATCCTTGCTCAGACCACTTCCACACACAGGGTGCTTTGGAGGACAGGCAGAAACTTCAGCACTAATGTTCATTTAGATACACAAGTGATCAAATGACAGTCCAGCACTGTAAACTAAAACAAACCAATGATCAACCATCTCTAAAGCCCTTTAGTGTGCACATGATTTCCAGTCACTAAGTTCGGGCAGCCCCCATCTATCTGATATCAGCGGATTTACACCTGCAGGCAGCTGACGCTAAACTCTACCTAGCCTAGCATTGCTGGATCACAACCTGCACTGAAGTGTGGGAATGTTCTTCATCATAAGGTTTTTGGGGAATATGGTTTGACCCAGTGATGAAAACAAGCAAATGTAAATATTACAAGGATCACAGGTTGGTCTACAAACATGAAAGGACTTCTCATCTAGCAGCGGTTGATTTTGGAAAAAAAAAAAAAGAATTAAAGTGAATTTACTCCGTCACGTTTCTGTTACTTTAGACAAGTTAGCAACAGTTACATAGATGTAAATAAGGCCCATATGGGAGAACCCTAACCCAACACTCTAGCATGAACAGGAAGGATGATTTTACAAATGACATTTAGTGTTAGTAATAGGGATGCACCGATTCCAGTATCGGGCCCGATACTGAGCTCATGTACTCATAAAAATGCTCCGATACCAACAACCGATACCAGGCAACATGTGTACATGTGAACATGTTTTCTCCTCAGCAGAGCAAGAACTAATAGTCGAAGATTATTCGGAATTTTAATGTTTGATCAAAACGCCAGGGAACACCTCAAAGTCTGCAAAAGCCAGGAGAGAGGGCTGGCAAAAAGTAGCAGACAATTTAAATCCGTTAGAAGTGGCCATGTTAGATGTTTTTATCATTTATTAGCCTATATATATATATATATATATATATATATATATATATATATATATATTTGTATTTTAATAATTGCAGAATTACTTTGTTCATTGTAATGTCAGAGTCACCACACTAGAACATGGGAACAAAAAAAAGTGAAATACAAAAATATTCAGCCCGTTCTCATCCCAAGGCATCATATACTGACGCTTTTGACATTTCGTCTACATCGAACGCACATGGCACCCTTTAGCGTCAATATGAGACGCAGATAGATATGGGCCAGAAGGCGCCTCCTAGCGGTCTAACCCTAACCCTACCCCAGACATAAACCTACCCATAACCAAACAAAGCTCTGTGCGTGTCATATTGACGCTAAAGGGTGCCATGTGCATTCGATGTAGACGAAATGTCAAAAGCGTCAGTATATGACACCCTAGGATGAGAATGCATTGAAATATTCTACATAATGGTAATTTTTAGTTATATTATAGTCTCTTCTATAAAAGGCACTGTTAAATAAATGGTTGTCTGTTTATAAAAGCAACCAAGAAAAAGGCTGAGAAAAAAAAAGAAAAGATCTTAGTAGCCTACACTGTAAAATCATTTTTGCTGCATTAAATTAAGGCCGTATAGTCATTTCAACTGTTAAATCTTGAGTTATGATGAATTGCTTTGACTTGTGAAAGTGAAAACTGATCAACTTATGTTAATGTAAAAATATTTTGCCATGAGTTATTGATCACATTTTTCCCCAAGTGTAGTTCATTGTAATGACATTGTGTTTTCCTCTTTTGTGCACTTTTACATAATACACCAACACTTGTATCTGTTCCCAAGAAAGTGGTGGTTGAAATATGTGCAGTAAGTGGACATTTTCTAACTTTCCAAAGGAAAGAAAGTATAAGACTTTGTAATGTCCTTTTGTTTCCATTGCACTGGACAGTGAATAAACCCTCTCAGATAACTGTCATATGGAGGAACTAGCCTACATGCAGGTGCATAAATAACTTTACTTAATTTATACTTGTATGCTTTATGGCTGCAATATAAGTGTCAGGATTCCACATCTACAGAAAGGCCTACAGAAGAGTCTGCACAGACAGAGGAGACATAGGCCTACAGGTGGGCAGTGTATAGCCAACTTCTCCTTTTTATTTGTTGCATGAGGCATGTGTCTAATATCTCTTGTTGCAGGCACTTGACCACTGGCTTTTCTTTACAAAGAACAATTGAAATAAAACAAGGAACTAAGCATATTTATCTTTTATTAAACATTTAATGAAAAGTTTTTTTTTTTTTGTTTTTTTTTTTTTTTTTTGGCAATGTTGTGTAATATGGCACATGCAACAATTTCACAGGCCCTGTCAGGTGTGCAACCCTCAGACTTTTCAGACACTGAAATCTTCCCTTTAGTTAGCCAAAGTTAATTTCATTGTGTGCCCTTGTCCTGGCTAGAGCTGTATTGTAACTGGTTTGGGTCAGGGAATGGGGTCATAAAACACCTGTCTGCAGGCAGGAACATGTTATAATCACCTATGAAAAAAATGCAGTACTGTTAGGATAGCATAAGTGTATGTAATACAGTGAGCTAGATATTTAATTGTGGAACTTTCCTTACTACTTTCAAATAATGTGCATAAATGGCCATTTTGCTTTCACATTTGTGATATGGAAGATTTTAGTCAACTGCCTTTTTTTATTTGATATAATATTACTAATCTGGAATATTAAGAATCACAATAGTAACTGGGCTGCACATTTACATTGTGAACCCCCTTTCTGTTCACATAATCCCCTTCATTGAGGCCTTGATGGCAGTCTATGGTCTAGCCTATAGTCTATGGTACCAATCACGTTAGTGAAGCCTGAGTGACACATATTGTAATCGGCATGGTCATGATTGCACGATCTTCATAAAAAATTATGATAGTCTTAAAAAAAAAAAAAAAAACACTGCTTTAAAAAAAAACTGCTTTACAACATTGGGTCTTAAGTGGCTTGGAAATGCCACAAAAAAACCTACAACTGTTTTTTAAACCTAAAAGCGCCAGGTAAACTCCGAATGACACGACAGACAGCACTTTCCATCAAGTTCTCCGCACCTCCAATAGTGCAAAGGAAAGAGCCACTCGCAAATAATCTTAGGGCAATGCAAACAGTTTGTGCTGGTAGACTGTGTACAGTTGAGACATGGGTACAGTTGAGACACCTTAAATAACTTGCGTTCGCAACAAGCATAAGTTGTGATTTTTGCTGTGCACATGCGTATTAGTGTCCTCTTTGATCGTGGGAAATTTGAACAATGGACGTATCTCCGATCCGAAGAAATTGGGAAAAGTTTTTTTTCTAAGGAATGACGTTCACTTCACCATGCACCCTCCACAATGAATAGCTTATTATCCTTATGTGACTGTTAAACGTAACTGGTATCACCACAAACATTATTCTGTGCCCTAAAAACTGGCATATTTCATGGTATTGTGTCATGCAAGGTAATTGCAAAATCTAGAGTAATGTGCGAGGTGGCCAGCGGGGGATAGTTGAGACACACGTGTATAGAGTTCTATTAGGAAACACACTGTTTAGTTGCTCAGTGTTATGATAACAGGTTAAACGTCGTAATTAGCCAGCCTAGGACGCAAATGAAAATAAAAATGTGATATTTGTGAAATATAAACTGTGCATTATTAATTAATATTGTTTCATATCTTGTTTCTGCTTTATAAATTTTAACCAGTGCAAATTTAAATAAACTTAATGAATATAAATGGATGAATAAACAAAAATGTTGCCCAATTGTTATTTTCTTTATTTTTTTTTTTATTTTTTTATTTTTTACAATGAATGGTTAGTTACCTTTACATAATTAAAAATGGGTGTCTCAACTGTACCATGCACTGTCTCAACTGTACCACATATGGGTACAGTTGAGACAAAGTTGAGACAAAAAGCACCTTATTTTTATGAGCTAATTGTGGAAAATATAAACTACTTGTGGGTATTATTGATTGATAATATCTTAGTCTACAAGCTAATGAAATGTCATGTGGCATGTCATGTGGAAATTCACTTCTTTTCAGTATCTATTTTTGTGTGAAAAATCAAAACGCAAAAAGTGTCTCAACTGTACTCAGTCTACCCTAGTTAAAGCCCGACTCCGACAAGTCGAAAATAAATGTGCGTTTCCAACTAATTAATAATGTAAGCGACAATCTCACGAGTCATGAGAAAAAATATATATCTCAGAAAGTGCACTATCGCGCTGCGCTGGACTTCCCGTATCAGCTCCGCTTATAAAGCCACAGTATAATCCTGTTAACATGAAATAAGCTGCTCCCGAGCAGGTTTAAGCTTGCACACCTGTTGCTATGACAGCAAGTCCAGGATGAGCGTCAAAGAACCAAACAATCCAAGATCATGCCAAATCGCCAACAATCAAATCCAGCTAACGGAGTTAGCGACGTACGAAGAATGGGCCCCAGGTCTCAGTAAAGCCCAAGACGAGCTGAGTATGGCTCTGGGACTCTGAAACAACCAGACAGATAAAAAAAAAAGGGTTAGGGTTAGCCGTGAGGTGCAAAAGGACAAGGTTAGAACATTAAGAGATGGGAAAGGCACAAAAAAGATACTCAAGTCCCTTGTCTTCATAAGACCAGCTGATGAGCTAACATCAGTGCTTAACTCTAGTCCTCTGGAAAAACATCCCAGAATGCACTTAAATGGAGCATGAGAAACACCGCTATAACAGACAAGCACTTAAACAGCTAATAACTAAGGATAAATCCATCCTGGTTGCAAAAGAGGTAAATTAACAAACATTCATCAGTGCACCTCTGATCACATCCCTAAAGCTCTTTAGTGTGCCGATTGTTAAATGGATCTAATTTCACCTGTCACTAAGTTTGGGGTGCCCTTATCTATCTGATATCTGAGCTCAAGTGGGTCAGATGCCTTTCATATCCCTAAACAACTCCAGCAACACCATAAAATAGCATATACACAATATCTTTCCCAATCAAGGTTATGTCATAATCTCACTGGAACAAAGTGATCAATTTAAATAAGTAAATTGACTTTTAAAGCACTTCATATATATACATAAAGTAAAATTTTAAACAGAAATCTAAATTGTAAAGGGATAATTAGGTGGATGTGGAAAATCTCAGACCTATATAGAGAAAACAGAAGTTAGCGTGATACATGTTAAACAATTGATTTAAACCCTACAAAATGTCCAAAATCTGTGTGAAGGCAGCAAGAGACAAAAGATTACCTCTTAAAGAATGGAAAAACAATGGCACAGACCAGAGTCCTGGACAGGTCCTGTTTAGGTCCTGTTTAATAAACCCAAACCCGCCCCACAGTAATTAACAGAACACCCGACAGAAAAACTCATTTTAGTCCGTACCCGACCCGTTAGACATAAAAAAAAACTGTGAACCGGACCCGCATTAAATCTCCTACATGAGGTAACGTTAGACAAAAATAATTCTCATAGACTAGCCAAACACAAGCAATAAAACCAACATTAATGCAATGTTTAATTAATTGCCTTGACTCAAACACCACAAGTAAAATAATAGAACAACGAATGTTTTATTAGGCCCATTTAACTGTAAGCTTAATGCTAGTAAATATTTTAGCAGATTCACTCTGCATTTAACGTGGTTCTCTCTTCTGAAACTCAGCAGTTTACCTGGCCGCTGGTCCTCTTTGTAGCAGCACGAAAAATAGGCTAAAACTTTTATTCAAATTGTGAATATATTAAACAGCCTACATAAAGCTAACAAAGCATGCTCCCTTTTATATAATCACTATAGCTTTCAATCAGATGCAGCGCGATTGGCTGCAATGCTCAGCGATGCAAATCGTGCTGTAATTAGAAGCCTTTAACGTTCTTCAGACAGAGCGAGAACACAAATAAGCATGGGAACGTTTGAAAGCAGCACCAAATTGAGTTGAAATAGTCTTGGCTACTGGATCCGCACCTGGACATGTAAACAATATTCCACCCTTTACATCAAATTTAAGCGGGTCCCCCGCGTGTAGGACTCCACAGACCAGGGGCCCGTTCTTCGTACGTCACTAACTCAGTTAGCTGGATTTGATTGTTGGCGATTTGGCATGATCTTGGATTGTTTGGTTCATCGAAGCTCATCCTGGACTTGCTGTCATAGCAACATGTGCGCAAGCATAAACCTGCTCGGGAGCAGCTTATTTCATGTAAACAGGATTAGACTGTGGCTTTATAAGCGGAGCTGATACGGGAAGTCCAGCGCAGCGCAATAGTGCACTTTCTGAGATATATTTTTTTTCTCGTGACTCGTGAGATTGTTGTTTACATTATTAATTTGTTGGAAACGCACATTTATTTTCGACTTGTCGGAGTCGGGCTTTAACTACAGCACAAACTGTTTGCATTGCCCTAAGATTATTTGCGAGTGGCTCTTTCCTTTACACTATTGGAGATGCGGAGAACTTGATGGAAAGTGCTGTCTGTCGTGTCATTCGGAGTTTACCTGGCGCTTTTAGGTTTAAAAAACAGTTTTAGGTTTTTTTGTGGCATTTCCAAGCCACTTAAGACACAATGTTGTAAAGCAGTTTTTTTTAGGCTATCATAATTTATGAAGATCATACAATCATGACCATGCCGATTACAGTAGGCTCAGAAGGCCTCAATTAAGGGAATTATGTGAACAGAAAGGGGGTTCACAGTGTAAATGTGCAGCCCAGTTACTATTGTGATTCTTAATATTCCAGATTAGTAGTAATATATCAAATTTAAAAAAGGCAGTTGACTAAAATCTTCCATATCACAAATGTGAAAGCAAAATGGCCAGGATCTGTGCATGACTTAAGAATTTTCAGAGATTCACATTTATGCACATTATTTGAAAGTGGTAAGAAAAGTTCCACAATTAAATATGAAGCTCACTGTATTACACACACTTATGCTGATCCTAACAGAACTGCATTTTTTCATAGGTGATTATAACATGTTCCTGCCTGCAGACAGGTGTTTTATGACCCCATTCCCTGACCCAAACCAGTTACAATGCAGCTCTAGCCAGGACAAGGGCACACAATGAAATTAACTTTGGCTAACTAAAGGGAAGATTTCAGTGTCTGAGAAGTCTGAGGGTTGCACACCTGACAGGGCCTGTGAAATTGTTGCATGTGCCATATTACACAACATTGCAAAAAAAAAAAAAAAAACACTTTTCATTAAATGTTTAATAAAAGATAAATATGCTTAGTTCCTTGAGTTTTATTTCAATTGTTCTTTGTAAAGAAAAGCCAGTGGCCAAGTGCCTGCAACAAGAGATATTAGACACATGCCTCATGCAACAAATAAAAAGGAGAAGTTGGCTATACACTGCCCACCTGTAGGCCTATGTCTCCTCTGTCTGTGCAGACTCTTCTGTAGGCCTTTCTGTAGATGTGGAATCCTGCAACTTATATTGCAGCCATAAAGCATACAAGTATAAATGAAGTAAAGTTATTTATGCACCTGCATGTAGGCTAGTTCCTCCATATGACAGTCATCTGAGAGGGTTTATTCACGGTCCAGTGCAATGGAAACAAATGGACATTACAAAGTCTTATACTTTCTTTCCTTTGGAAAGTTAGAAAATGTCCACTTACTGCACATATTTCAGCCACCACTTTCTTGGGAACAAATACAAGTGTTGGTGTATTGTGTAAAAGTGCACAAAAGAGGAAAACACAATGTCATTACAATGAACTACACTTGGGAAAAATGTGATCAATAATAACTCATGGCAAAATATTTTTACATTAATATAAGTTTATCAGTTTTCACTTTCACAAGTCAAAGCAATTCATCATTACTCAAGATTTAATAGTTGAAATGACTATACGGCCTTAATTTAATGCAGCAAAAATGATTTTACAGTGTAGGCTACTAAGATCTTTTCTTTTCTTTTTTTCTCAGCCTTTTTCTTGGTTGCTTTTATAAACAGACAACCATTTATTTAACAGTGCCTTTTATAAAAGAGACTATAATATAACTAAAAATTACCATTATGTAGAATATTTTTGTACTTCACTTTAATTTGTTCCCATGTTCTAGTGTGGTGACTCTGACCAAAGTAATTATGCAATTATTAAAATACAAAAATATAGGCTATTAAGTGATAAAAACATCTGACATGGCCACTTCTAACGGATTTATATTGTCTGCTACTTTTTGCCAGCCCTCTCTCCTGGCTTTTGCAGACTTTGAGGTGTTCCCTAGCGTTTTGATTAAACATTAAAATTCCGAATAAACTTTGACTATTAGTTCTTGCTCTGCTGAGGAGAAAAACTGAGCCCGTTCTTTGGCCACGCTGAGCAGCCAATAGCAGCGTTGCTGATCAATGTTTCTACTATCGATACATATCCCCTTTTAAACTTCGCATGAACGCGCAATTATCTCAGATAACTCAATCCAGCGATACTAATCATAAACAACAGGTGTGTTCGAAGAACCCAATTAGCCGGATCATGATTAGCACGATGATATCATCTTGGATGTGTAATTTGATCTCGGATGTTTTAAGCAACGTACGAAGAACGGGCCCCAGCTGCTAAAATACGGCAAAACACCCTAATTTATGCTACTAAGGATGCAACAAATATTTATGTAGCACATTAAATCTCAATCTTCTTAACCTTTTAGTAAAGTATTGTTTATAAAAGCAGTATACAAAAGGAATTAACTTTCTCGTATTGTTACATACAGCACCATATTACTATGATCAGAGGATTGAAGTTGTGTATTCCTAAAGAACATTCAATATCATAATGTAGAACAGATCTCTAGTTTACTTTTTACTTGTATATTTTTTTTTTCCTTTAACACCAGACTTGGTGACATAATGGCTTTTTGACATAATGAAGCTGTAACATAACACAAACAACATTAAAACAAACTTCTCAATCTCAATAATCCATTACTCTCCAACTTCCATCACAGACTGACAATGAACAACCATTGACAGACATGCAAGCAACCCAAAATTAAGTTCACCAAATACACAAACCTCTGTATTATAAGCTTTTTTTAAGTGCCCTAATTAAAAAAATATTGTATTACAACATATTTCACCATTGCAAAGCCTTTCAATAAAAAAAATAAATAAATAAAAAAACCTAAATAAATAATTCAATCCCAGTTTGGTTTCTCCCATGATGCACCACAGCAAAGATGTAAAAAAAAAAAAAAAATTAGAAGCAGCGCTGGTTTTTCAAATGGTTCCAGCAAGCTGTTAGATGGGTTCTTAAACTGGCTGTTTTTTGTTTGATTTTTCTTTGTAAATCATGCTCTAACCTAATTTAATTTTTTACATTTTATGTTGAAGTTGAAATTTTGAATGAAGAATGACCTGTTCTCCTTAAAAAGAGGTAGGGAGATTACATATTGCCTATATATTACATTTTGGTACATTCATCACACATTCAACAATGTACATTCATCATTTGGCCATTTTATATCCAAGGGCAATATGTTAATGTTATGTTTTTGTAATTAAAAGAACAGGCAAAATTGTGGAAACGGTTTAGTTAATCAATTTTGCCATTATGATTGCAAAGGCAATATTGTGGTGTTACGATTAAAATAGTCTTATTTCCATATCTGCTGTTTTGGGCGATGTTTCATTCAGTCTGGCTGACGTCATGACGCACGTGTTTACCTTTTGCTTGATTCTCACCTGTTGCTTGTTATGATTTGGTGGTTGTGGTAAGACAGCAGAGAGAGTGAGAATCCAGAAGCAGTTTAATAACTTATATAATCCAGTTCATAGTCCATACCAGGCAGAGGGTCAAGCACAATCAGTCCGAACACACACACAATCCACGAAGTGCAGACAGGAACAAGGGATCCAAGACTCCGGCAGAGATAAACTTAAGGAACACAAGAACTGCTCAAAATACTGACGGAGAATGTTAACCAAAAACAAACAAACTTTTTCATACTTCATACTGAATTAAGTCAAAAGGCATTTAAATAGACAGGGTAATGATAAGATTAACAAGACACATCTGAAACCAGTAAACTAATAATGAGCAGTGGATTCTGGGAAATGGAGTCCGGGATTAACAGAGAATAAGAGATCTACAGAGTCTCTTTATAACCAGTTTATATTGATATTGCTGCCATTCAGACGGTTACTGACAATTTATTAATTGATTTTCATGCATTGGTACATTAGCTGTTGTGTGTTACTGTGGTTTGTCGCCAGCTGTATTGATACTAAATGCTGTTGACTAATTTTATAACAAAATATTTCTATTACTTCTATCAGTTTAAATAAAAGTTCTCAGAAGTTCTTGGAAGAACTCGATGTTGCAACAGACACTATTGACTCTCTCTTTTCCAGCACTTTAGACACAGTTGCTTCTTTGCGCTTAAAGAAGATTAAAGGAAATAGTCCGTGGTACAACGACCACACTCGGCCCTTCAGAGAGCAGCCAGAAAAATGGAGCGAAACTAGACGTTTTTTTTAGCATTTCGTGGAAAGAGAGTATGAAACACACACACACACACACACACACTTTGTTCAAGAGTCACAGTGCAGTGATTCGTTATACTGAGTAACAGACTCTTTTAACACTGACTCAAACAGATCATAAACATGTTCAGATGACTATCACTGCTCACACGACATGAAAATGACTGTCAGAAACATTTAAGTACAATGCAGATTTAATGCTGTCTTTTGAAAGCTGGGATTGGATCAGATACGGCAAATTACCTTACCAAGAAATAACACTACACAAATGGATGTATAGATATATGGTTATATATTGGTTAGCTCATAAAAGGTTAAAATCAATTAAAAACGCATTGGAAAAAATATTTTCTGTCACTGCTGTGAACTGACCAGCACACAGAATATGAAGAATATCATAATAACTTCAGGAGTCTCTGTCCACAACAGTCCTGAACCTGCCGATGTACCAGCTCAATACACACTCAGCAAAATATCCTCTAATTATAGTTATCGATAAAATCCCAGAAAATATTGAGATGTAATTTTTTGACAATATCGCACACCCCTACTGCCCGGTCCTGCAGATTTGCTTTATTCAACATCAGGAGGATCAGGCCCTTCCTATCAGAGCTACACAACCAAAGGTGTCAAGTAACAAAGTACTAATACGTTACCTTACTTAAGTAGAAATTTGGGGTATCTATACTTTCCTGGAGTAATTATTTTTCAGCCGACTTTTTATTTCTACTCCTTACATTTCTCGCAATTATCTGTACTTTCTACACCTTACATTTTAAAAATAGCCTTTTTAATCCTATTTCATTTTGGCTTGTTTTCATTCTGGCTTGTCACTGTAAAAAAAAAAATAAATAAAAAAAAAGCTATCCAGATAAATCGCGCCATCCGGAGAGAGTGAATTTGATTGTGGTTGGATGAGAAATATAAACATATACCATTCCGACACCCTATTGGTTTGTACGCGATCCATCGGAAGGTATCAATCAGGATTATGAGTTATTTTTTATTTTTTGATTAATTACTTGCATTAATCATTAATTTTGACAGCACTAATGTTTATTGTATATAGACAACCATACAAGGGTAATTGTTGCCAAGCCTGCCCTGGGTACACCAATGTTCAATTTTCTTCACTCATTTCAATCAGGCAGGAATATTATCAGGTATATCTAAATGAACAATTTGGTGTGAATTCTACACAATACATACATCTAACAGTATAATTTCTATACCTGTTACATAAGGCATTTAACACCAGTTTCTAATCAGTTAGGTATACTCTGTAAATGTCGATCATTGAAAACTAACTTTACCACTGCGCTGTTTTCTTTCTCTTTAGCAACGGTTCCAGTGTGTTTGGGAGTTTCTTCAGATGGAAGTCTTACGCAACAGAGGACATGTTGTTGTTGTTCAGTTTCTTCTGTACTGGATGACGGACGACTTTCTGCAGGTTCTGCTCGAAGATTCCCATTCATTTTACTTTCACATATTACACTATAATCGGCCTGGAATGTCTTCATGGTTCCTGAAACAAAACTGTGCCATTTATATAAAGGATGTTTTTTCCAGGTTGTTCCAGTTGTCCTAAAACAGTTTAAGTGGAGGCACAGGTTCTCAGTGGGTTTCTGCTGGGTTAGGTGTGTTTGGTTGGATTGAAGGATGTCTTGTTTTCGAGGTTGTTAAAGAGGTCTAACTGCCTCATGTCTTTCAATCTTTTGCAAACACATTGACTTTGAGATTCACCATATATTTTTTCTCTCTCTTTTTCTTCCTCCCTCTCACTCTCTTCATCTTTCCCTCCCTTTCTCTCTCGTATTCAGATTCAAATAGTGTTATTGGCATGGTAAAATGTAGGTTACATATTGCCAAAGCATATAGTATCATTAAATATACATCCATCCGATTTACATATATATTTATATAATATATGAGTGGTTGCTCATAGAGTTCTAAACTGTCAGCATGATTTGTTTGAGTGGCTGGACTGTGATTCCCAAACATCACTTCTTATCTCACTTCTTATTAACACACAGATCTTGTTTGTGGACTTCAGCTCGGCCTTCAGTACTATCATCCCTGATCTTCTCACAGCCAAACTGACTCAGTTCTCCATGCCATCCTCAGTCTGTCAGTGGATCTCCAGCTTCCTGACGGACCGACAGCAGCTAGTGAGACTGGGGAAACTCACATCCAGGACCCTCACCATCAGCACTGGTGCCCCCCAAGGGTGCGTTCTCTCCCCACTGCTCTTCTCCCTGTACACTAATGACTGCACTTCTAAAGACCCCTCTGTCAAGCTCCTGAAATTTGCAGACGACACCACTGTCATCGGTCTCATCCAAAATGGTGACGAGTCTGCTTACAGACTGGGGGTTGAACAGCTGGCTGTCTGGTGCAGCTATAACAACCTTGAGCTGAACACGCTCAAAACAGTGGAGATGATCGTGGACTTCAGGAGAAACACCCCAGCACTCCCCCCTCTCACCATCATGAACAGCACTGTGGAAGCAGTGGAGTCATTCAGGTTCCTGGGCTCTACCATCTCTCAGTCAAGTCAAGTCAAGTCATCTTCATTTATATAGCGCTTTTAACAATGTAGATTGTCTCAAAGCAGCTTTACAGAGATAAATGTATAATTTAACGTAAGGTTGTTTTGGCTTTATAGCGGTTCTTTAATAAAGTTATTTTCCAGCTAAAGTTGGTTTTGATTGATTCGCTTCCGTCGCAACGATCATTTGTTATTAAATTAGGGCCGCCAAGACGACACCATTCTCTCTACACAGACTTTAAACGCGATCCTGTGAGAAACGCTGATGGCGTTCAGATGCGCATTAAGAACGGGTTCAATAGTTATGTGCGTTTGAATATATGTGTGCAGGTTTGGAATTCCCTACAAACCAAGCCTAAACAAATTACTGGTGTTTCCTTATAGTTTTGATTCAGAATTTTATTTTATTTTATCAATTCGGGGTAGATACGCAAATTTAGTTTTCCCGACGACGCTTTATCTGTAGAGTGGGAAAGGGATCCTCCATAGGGAGAGACTAGTTGGCACTTCAGCACTGCGTTGACATCGGGTCCAGGCGAAGGTCCTTCGTCAGATCTGGAAATAGCCTGGATCCGGCAGGCTGCGGGAAAACCTTGGGATAAACAAAGACACTAAAATTAGCGTAGATGCCATTCTTCTCATGATGTAACGAGTACATCAGGATTTATGGGAAGTGTTCCCGGTTCCAGCTGACCTAATCTATGCAGCCTAATATTGAATTATAGAAGTCTATAATGTATTATGTGAATGCTAGGTCAAAGAGATGTGTCTTTAATCTAGATTTGAACTGACAGAGTGTGTCTGCTTCCCGGACAATGTTAGGAAGACTGTTCCAAAGTTTTGGTGCTAAATAGGAAAAGGATCTACCGCCAGCAGTCGATTGTGATATTCTAGGTATTATCAACTGGCTGGAATTTTGAGATCGCAATAGACGTGAAGGAGTATAATGCGTTAAGAGCTCGCTCAAGTACTGCGGAGCTAAACCATTTAGTGCTTTGTAAGTAATCAGCAATATTTTAAAATTGATGCGATGTTTAATAGGGAGCCAGTGCAGTTTTGACAGAACTGGGCTAATATGGTCATACTTCCTGGTTCTGGTAAGAACTCGAGCTGCTGCATTTTGGACCAGCTGTAGTTTGTTTATTAAGCGTGCAGGGCAACCACCCAGTAGAGCATTACAATAATCTAGCCTTGAGGTCATGAAAGCATGAACTAATTGTTCCGCATTTGTCAATGAGAGCATATGACGTAATTTGGATATATTTTTAAGATGGAAAAATGCGGTTTTACAGATACTAGACACGTGACTTTCAAATGAAAGATTGGTATCAAAGAGCACACCCAGGTTCCTAACCGACGACGAAGACTTAACAGAGCAGCCATCAAGTGTTAGACAGTATTCTAAGTTATTACGTGAGGAAGTTTTTTGTCCAATAATTAGAATCTCTGTTTTTTCAGAATTTAGAAGTAGGAAATTACGAGTCATCCAATTTTTTATCTCAGCTATGCATTCTGTTAATTTAGTGAATTGGTAAGTTTCGTTAGGTTTTGAAGAAATATAGAGCTGAGTATCGTCGGCATAACAGTGGAAGCTAATTCCATGTTTCCTAATGATATCTCCTAAGGGTAGCATGTACAGAGTGAACAGCAGCGGTCCTAGTACTGAGCCTTGTGGTACGCCATACTGAACTTGTGATCGATAAGACATCTCATCATTTACTGATACAAACTGATAACGGTCAGATAAGTATGATTTAAACCATGCTAGTGCAATTCCACTAATGCCAACATAGTTTTCTAGTCTATTTAAAAGAATGTTGTGGTCAATGGTGTCAAACGCAGCACTAAGATCGAGTAACACTAATAGAGAGATACAACCATGATAGGATGATAAGAGCAAATCATTTGTGACTCTAACGAGAGCAGTCTCAGTACTATGGTATGGTCTAAATCCGGACTGAAAATCCTCACAGATATCATTTCTTTCTAGAAAGGAACACAGTTGTGAAGATACTGCCTTTTCTAGTATCTTTGACAGAAAAGGTAGATTCGAGATCGGCCTGTAATTGACTAATTCTGAAGGATCAAGTTGCGTTTTTTTAACAAGCGGTTTAATCATAGCCAGCTTAAAGTTTTTTGGTACGTATCCTAGAGACAAAGACGAATTAATGATATTAAGAAGAGGATCTATGACCTCCGGAAGCATCTCTTTCAGTAGCTTAGTCGGTATAGGGTCTAACATACATGTTGTCGATTTAGATGATTTAACGAGTTTAGCGAATTCTTCCTCTCCTATAGCAACGAATGAATCAAATTTTTCCTCAGGGAGACTACAATGCACTGCCTGATGCGATACTGTAGTAGACGGTTGCATAGTTATAATTTTATCCCTGATATTATCAATCTTATAAGTGAAGAAGTTCATAAAGTCATTACTGCTGTGCTGCTTGGAAACTTCTGTGTTTGAAACTTTCTTTTTCGTTAGTTTAGCCACTGTTTCAAATAAATACCTAGGATTATGTTTATTTTCTTCTAATAGGGTTGTAAAATAAGCAGATCTAGCAGCTTTTAAAGCCTCTCTGTATGCAATCAAGCTCTCTTTCCATGAAATGCGAAATACCTCTAGTTTTGTTTTCTTCCAGTTTCGTTCCATTTTTCTGGCCGCTCTCTTAAGGGCCCGAGTGTGCTCGTTGTACCACGGCGTTGGATTATTTTCTTTAATCTTCTTTAAGCGCAAAGGAGCAACTGTGTCTAAAGTGCTGGAAAAGAGAGAGTTAAAAGTTTCTGTTGCAATATCAAGTTTTTCTAAGCTATCCGGGATGCTAAAATGATGAAACTGATCAGGAAGATTATTAATAAAGCAATCTTTAGTGGCAGAAGTGATAGGTCTAACATATTTGTAACACGGAGTCGGCTTTGCAGCCTTGGCTAAATGTAATTTACACGAGACTAGATAATGATCTGAGATGTCATCGCTCTGCTGCAGAATTTCAACGGCATCAACATCTATTCCATGTGATAATATTAGATCTAGAGTATGATTACGACGATGAGTAGGTCCTGACACGTGTTGTCTAACTCCAATTGAGTTTACAATGTCTTTAAATGCCAAACCCAATGCATCTTTTTCATTATCGATATGTATATTAAAATCACCAACAATTAGTACTTTATCTGCAGCCAATACTAACTCTGATAGAAAGTCCGCAAATTCGTTGATAAAGTCTGTATGGTGCCCTGGTGGCCTGTATACAGTAGCCAGCACAAATCTCAAACGTGATTTATCATTTATACTATATATTTTTACATTAAGCACTAACACTTCAAAAGAATTATATTCGAAACTTGATTTCTTAGTGGTTTTGAAAATATTACTATAAATTACAGCAACACCTCCCCCTTTGCGTTTCAGACGAGGTTCATGTTTATAACAGTAATCTTGCGGGGTGGACTCATTTAAAGTAATGTAATCGTTTGGTTTTAGCCAGGTTTCTGTCAAACACAGCACATCTAGGTTATAATCTGAAATCATATCATTAACAATGAGTGCTTTTGAAGTAAGCGATCGAATATTCAGCAACCCAAGCTTTAGCATTTGCTCATCTGTATTATAGCTGTTTTTTATTTGTTGAACATCAATTAAATTTTTAACCTTAGATGGGTTTAAACATTTTTTGGATTTCCAAATTCGGGGAACAGACACAGTCTCTATATGATGATAGCTAGGTGAAAGAGGCTCTATGTGATGGGATTTATCTGACCTGGGTGACGCGAGGCCGCTAGCAGACGGTCGGTTTAGCCAGTCTGTCTGCTTCCTGACCTGGTGCCCAATTTGTCATGTTTGAGCTCTAAGACTATGAGCCATATTACTAGAGAGAAGAGCAGCACCATCCCAAGAGGGATGAATACCTTCTCTTTTCAACAGGTCAGGTTTGCCCCAAAAACTTTTCCAATTGTCTATGAATTCTATATTATTACACGGACACCACTCAGACAGCCAGCGATTCAGTGAACACAATCTACTAACTATCTCATCACTCCTGCGAACAGGAAGGGGGCCAGAGCAGATTACAGTGCCTGACATCGTATTTGCAAGTTCACACACCTCTTTAATATTAATTTTGGTGATCTCCGACTGGCGGAGTCGAACATCATTAGTGCCGACATGAATAATGATCTTAGAGAATAATGATCTCAGGACCTGAAGTGGGCAAATCACATTGACTCCATTGTGAAAAAGGCCCAGCAGAGACTGTACTTCCTTCGCCAGCTGAAGAAGTTCAATCTGCCACAGGAGCTGCTGATCCAGTTCTACTCAGCCGTCATTGAGTCTGTTTTAAGCACTTCCATCACTGTCTGGTTTGGTTCAGCTACCAAATCGGACATCAGGAGACTACAACGGACAGTCCGGACTGCAGAGAGGATTATTGGTGCCCCCCTGCCAACCCTCCAGGACCTGTACTCTTCCAGAGTGAGGAAGAGAGCAGGTAAAATCATCACAGACTCCACTCACCCTGGACACCCCCTGTTTGAACTGTTACCGTCAGGACGGCGACACAGATCACTGGCCACAAGCACATCCAGGCACAGGAACAGTTTCTTTCCACAGGCCATTTCCCTTCTGAACACTTAACATGCCCCCCAAGGCATATGCCTGTAAGTGCAATACTCCCACTGTCTAGTGCAATATTCTCTAACTCAGGTGATATTTATATCTATATTATTCATACTACTCAAAATACTGTAAATATGTTCATAATCTGTAACATGCACTAGACTCCCACTGTCTGGTGTAATATTCTCTAACTCAGGTGATATTTATATTTATATTATTCATACTACTCAAAATACTGTAAATATGTTCATAATCTGTAACATGCACTAGACTCCCACTGTCTGGTGTAATATTCTCTAACTCAGGTGATATTTATATTTATATTATTCATACTACTCAAAATACTGTAAATATGTTCATAATCTGTAAATGTTTATTCGGACTAAACCCAACTGTGACCCTACTTTTTTACTTTTATACTATTTTTATTTATTTTTTATATATTTTATTCTTAGAATTTGTATTACTATGTTTCTTGTTGTATTTGTATTTGTATATGTGCACTGGAAGCTTCAGTACCAAGAAAAATTCCTTGTGGGTGCAAGCACACTTGGCAATAAAGCTCTTTCTGATTCTGATTCTTAATCATCTGAAGATTAATGACCTCAAATCATCTGTTGTGTATCAGACAGATAGGGTTAGTTTTTAGGAAAAATGTCAATTGTCTCTAAATTAACTTATGTTTATGGTCAGTTTTTGCAGGAAAAGTGATATTTATGTTTATGTAATTGCAGGAAATATTGAAAATGAACATTTTTGGGGGATTATTTGCAGAATATTGAATGTTAATTGAACCAACATTCAGTAAGTATAGTAACTTCTTCTAAAAACAGTTGAAACATGTTTACACACACAAGGTGAATTAAGTTGTTTATGCATATCTCAAAAAACATAAATATTCAGATTTCAGAATGAGCACTTATGTAATATATATTTCAGTGTGTCTCTCTCCATGTGCTGATCCGATGTTTTCAGTTTCAATGAAGATGAACATAACTTTTAATAAATAAACATTTACATGATGCTTACATTGTGAGACTGACTGGTTGTGTACTGTTTATTCATTGAAATGAGATTTCCTATTATTTCAACTGAATGTGTGTGAATCCCATGGTGTTTTCACATCATCTAGTTCCACATTACAGATAAACACTACAGATTTACACACAGTCCTCCTCTATGCAGTGCTTCTATAATCTAGCCATTAGTTATTAATCATAACCTTGATTATTTGGTTATTACATTACATTATTGGGTAATTGTGAATTGTGTGTGGAATTTGTAGGACCCTGTAAACTGAGTTGAAATCTTAAACATTTGTAGCAGTAACTGAGAATAAAAAGCAACAGATACAGCTGAACTGTAATGTAATGTTTAGCTCAACGGGTAGTTACAAAAAAAAAAATAGAAATGAGTTTGACACTCTGATCTCCTTTTCTGTTTCATACATGGCTTTGGTTTCGACTGAAAGACTCTAATAACACATACTTTAGTGAAGTAAATCATTCAGGTTTGGACCAATATGAGGAATAATTTATACTTTTGGGTGATTATTCCTAAGAACAATGATATTCAACAGTAATGTACATTGTGTCCTCAAAACAATCTACAGTTCTGATATTTTAACAGTTATACACAAACATCAGGACGTGAGGAATAAAGACCACAGGCTAAAAAGCTTTGCATTGATGCTTTTCTACGGACTTTATTTTGATAAGATAAACTTTGTGCTATGAACATATTATAGTAAAATATATGACAGACAGAGATGGCAGTAATTCTTCTGCAGGATTCATCACACAATTGCAATTATTAATACAATGATAATCCTAATCTATCAAGTGACCTATTCTCTCCTCCACCCGATGTTGTTGTGCACGTTTTATTTACTGTACATAGGGATCGTGTAGGATATGAGTCTTTAAAAGTATTTTTTGTAACTATACAAGGTGCAAAAAACCCTAAACAACTGGCATAATAATGAACATCAATAAACCTTATTCATATTGAATTGGACAGATGAAAACGACTAAAGTCTTTACAATAGAAAAGTAGTGTATAAAGGTACTAGATCACATAACTTTCAATGTTTTATGGAGTTTTTGTCTACAGATTTTGGTCTTTGAAAGATGTTTGTCAGCATTGAACACACTGTCCTCGAGTCTTTCACAGCCCCACTTTCATTTCTGACAAAAACACTGACTAAGGTCTATAGACCTTGTGTAGCCCCGCCCCTTTTCAGCATTGTGCTCATTGTCTTTTGACTTCCGGTCTGTATTTTCACAGCGATCTTGCGTATTTATGAATGAACGGCTCGTTTTAAAATCTTCCCGGTCGACTGACATTTGTTAAGACATCTGCTTTAAACATTACAGTCCTCATGATAACTTTCGTTAACTTTACACTAAGTAAATCCACTTCAAAAGCTAATTACTCCTGGACAGCAATGCCATAGAAATATACAGAGCAACCGCAAAAACGGAAGTTAAAAGACAATATTTGAAAGATGGTGGTGCCCTCGTTTCTCTGGCGCATAAGGTCTATATATCATACATATTAAAAATACATTTTAGCAAAGCTATGCAAAAAGAAAAGCTGAGATACAACTGAAATGTTAAATACCTTAATCTTCAAGATTATAATTTGAAGACTAAGTTTTACTTTAAGGCAGAGAAAGTTAATACGAGTAAACACTATTGCTGTATTTTGTTTTTGGCGTACAGTTAGAGCACTCGTGCAAATTCTGTAGAAATTCTGCTTTAAGAGTGAATCTTATCTGTTGCTTTTGTTTAAAGATTCAGGTCAGAAGTGTCAGTGTTAAGACTTTTCCAGTGATGAATGACTTAGAGAAGTGTTACGAATGTGCAATCCTGTTCCGGCAGCAGCAAAAATCGACAACAGCTGATAAAACTCATAAAACTGTCAGTCGAGACGGATCCTGTGTGAAGCATCAGCTGCGTGAACATTATAACCTTTAAAACAGATTCCAGTGCTGTGGAGCCAGAAGTCTCTGCCTGAGCTCTCATTGGCTGCTGCTGCAGTGGGTGGAGCCAGAAGCCTCACCCTGAGCTCTCATTGGCTGCTCCTGCTGCAGTGGGCGGAGCTCTGGCCAGCCTCCAGCACTTCATCTTTGGGTGTCAACCTTCAAAACACAATAAAAGTAGGTGTTAAAAAGCAGTAGGAAAACCAAAACATTTGTTGAGATCTGACGAATGAAAGGAATATTGCAGGTTCAACAAGTTCATCTATCTGTCTGGAAAGCTGTAGGGCAAAAGAATTTCTGAAATGTGAATCTTGTATTTTTGTCAAAGCACTATAAAAATTCCTCTATATCCACCTTATAAAGCAAGCCATTTTCTGTGAATGTGTGAGACTTCTGATTCATTAGCCACTACAAGGAATAACTAGAAGAATAAAGTGCAGTAAACGGTTAAACTATTTGAGCTACAAACCAGCGCGTTTATGGTTATGACAATACATTAAAGTAATATGGTAAGAAATCCCAGTTTGCATTATCCAGCAGCATTACAGGCTGAAAGACACGGGAACTAGGACACATTCAGTGTACACATGATCTCTTACGCTCTGATGGTTGAAATAAGGTGGATGAAAGTAAAAGTGTCTGTGGATGGAGTTTTCCACACATAAATCAAACCATTACTGCTATCAGAGTTAAATAAAAAATGGCCATGGATACACTAGTCTAACACTGAACTCAAGTAATACAGCCTTGATCTGAATGCAGATGATGGTAACAAACAAAACAGTGAACTGATGCATCTGCTTTCATTTTAATACTTCAGTTCAGTCAGTAGATTGAATGAACTGTTAGTACTGATGTTCCCAGTGGAAAGGTTGTATCATCTAAACAGAATGTAAATTCAAATAATCCACATAATATAAAACATGAACCTGTGTGCGCTTTCAGCGTCGACTTTACTGCGTCTCTCCGTCGACCCGATGCGTTCAGAGGAACCAGGCACATCACACACACTGTGGTTGTGGATCGCCGTAGAGATGGGTGTGTTGTCATGGTTACCGGAGACAGGCGCGTTGTCATGGTTACCGGTGACGGGCGTGTGCATGCCTGTGCTGGTGCCCGTGGACTTGGACACGACCTTGAGCTTGTGTGAGGAGGACTTGTAGTGTTTGGACTTGTGCTGTTGGACACGGCTGTTGTGTTTGAGGAAGAACTCGCAGGATTCCTGCAGGACACGCCGGCTCTCGCTGATGGGACTGAAGCACACACACACACACACGCGTTCAGTTTTACACACGCACACACTGGTCAGATCAGGTGATGCTGGTAGTGGATAAAATGACATAAAAATAGCCTCTACAGATTTGCAAAGCCACAAACAGTTGAGTTGAGTTATGGCGAGTTCACACTGCAAGATTTTAGCCCGATTTTCAGTCGCCGACAGATATTGGGAAATCGCGACAAATGCCTGAAATCGGAGGCAAATCGGTGCTCGTTCACACGTGTGACAAAGTTGACTGTGATTCTTCCTATTGTAAAGCCATGCAGTGAGACTGAACGCTGCCACAGATACTCCTGCAGTGTGAAAACAACAGTTATCTGACGAGATATCATGCAGTGTGAACTCAGCATTAGGGTTAGAGAGAGCGTCCTCACTCTTTCTTGCGCGTTCTCTTGAAGAATGAGGCCCACTCCCAGCAGGTCTTCTTACTGCTGACCCAGAACACGGCTGATATTCCCACCACCAGCGTCATCAGATACTTCATGAGGAACAGGGAGAGCTCGGGATGATCCACATCCACACTCTATAACAAACCAAACAGCAAGTCAGTGAGAGACTACAAGCTCTGGTACTGTGCCAGAGGGATAGTGTCAGGTTTAAGGGTCAGGGTTAGGGTCAGAGTTAAGGTTAAGGGTTAGGGTTAGGGTTAGGGTTAGGGAGTCTCACGCGGCGGGAGCAGGGGATGCTGAACTCCTGGCAGTGCCGGCGGATCCAGCTGTTCTCCCAGGACTCGCGCTGGGCTTGTTCGTACAGGTAGCAGCCGAGCAGCGCCAGCAGCGGCAGCAGGTACAGGCCGCTGAACACGCCGATGCGGATCATGAACTTCTTCAGCTTCTCCTGGTTGCGCTCGTCGTGCTGGATCACCTGACGCACGTGGTTCAGAGACACGATGCCGGCGAGCAACAGCGACAGGCCGATCAGAACACCGAGGGCTAGCGGTGCCACGACGAACCAGCGCAGCGCTGCCAGATCGTACAGGCCGACGAAGCACACGCCGCTGAGGCCGTCTCCCTCCACCTTCCCCAGCGCTAGCAGCGTAACCGTTAGCGCTCCGGGGAGACCCCAGGCCACCGCGTGGAACCACACCGCCTTCTTCTCGATGGCCTCGCAGCTCCACTTAGGCCCTGCGGCCAGAAACCATGTGATGGTGAGGATGACCCACCACACCATCCCTGCAGTAGAGCAGAAGTAGAGCAGCATGAAGAGCAGCGAGCAGCCGCGGCTCTGGGCTCCTAGCACCACCGTAGCCACGCGGCCCGGCACACTCGGCTCCACGCACGCCGCCTCCGTATCCAGCAGAAAACCAATGAAATACACCAGAGAAACTAAAGTGTAACAGAAAGAGTAGAAGATGATGGGCCGCTCGGGGTAGCGGAACCTCTGGACATCGATGAGGAAGGTGAGAGATGTGAAGAGAGTTGCACACAAGCACACGGCGGAACACACGCCGATGAAGGTCTTAGCCAAATGAACCTCGTGTGGTTTCAGGAACATGTTGTCGCAGGGCGGAGCGCAGTCTTGAGCCCCGAGGAAAGAGCCGGCCTGACCGGGCCGAGTCTTCAGATGCAGCGGACACCAGAACCCCAGATCTCGACCAGATGACGGAGAGCTTTTGGACGTGGTCAATTCCTCTAGGGCTGAGACGGCAGAACCGTTCGGAGAAAAGCGGCACGATTCCAATCTGGAAAAAACAACATACAAATCATAAAAAATGTACAGCTCTGAAAACATACATAGAGCCTGGGGCGAGTTGCATAAACACAGCCATTATGTTAAGAGTGTGACCAACCAGCAGTTAGTTAGAGATTTACAGTCTTACTTTTCAGTGTCAAATTAGACTAATCTACGGTTTTATATAACTGACTTAAAAAAGTTATGAACAGTCTTAAAAAAATTTTTGGATGACCAACATGTAACACAAGTCTTTGCAGTTTATGCCACCGGCCACCATCCTGTGTGTGTGTAACAGTCAGTCCTGTGTGTGTAACAGTCAGTCCTGTGTGCATATCAGTCCTGTGTGCGTAACAGTCCTGTGTGTGTGTGTAACAGTCAGTCCTGTGTGTGTAACAGTCAGTCCTGTGTGCGTAACAGTCAGTCCTGCGTGTGTGTAACAGTCAGTCCTGTGTGCGTAACAGTCAGTCCTGTGTGTGTAACAGTCAGTCCTGTGTGCGTATCAGTCATGTGTGCGTAACAGTCCTCTGTGTGTGTAACAGTCAGTCATGTGCGCGTAACAGTCAGTCCTGTGTGCGTAACAGTCAGTCCTGTGTGCGTAACAGTCAGTCATGTGTGTAACAGTCAGTCATGTGTGCGTAACAGTCAGTCCTGTGCGCGTAACAGTCAGTCCTGTGTGCGTAACAGTCCTGTGTGCGTAACAGTCCTGTGCGCGTACCAGTCAGTCCTGTGTGCGTACCAGTCAGTCCTGTGTGCGTAACAGTGTGCGTAACAGTCAGTCCTGTGTGCGTAACAGTCAGTCCTGTGTGTGTAACAGTCAGTCCTGTGTGTGTAACAGTCAGTCATGTGTGTAACAGTCAGTCCTGTGCGCGTAACAGTCCTGTGTACGTAACAGTCAGTCATGTGTGCGTAACAGTCAGTCCTGTGTGTGTAACAGTCAGTCATGTGTGTAACAGTCAGTCCTGTGCGCGTAACAGTCCTGTGTACGTAACAGTCAGTCATGTGTGCGTAACAGTCAGTCCTGTGTGTGTAACAGTCAGTCCTGTGCGCGTAACAGTCAGTCCTGTGCGCGTAACAGTCAGTCGTGTGTGTGTGTGTGTGTGTGTGTGTGTAACAGTCAGTCCTGTGTGCGTAACAGTCAGTCCTGTGTGTAACAGTCAGTCGTGTGTGTGTGTGTGTGTGTGTGTGTGTGTGTGTGTGTGTGTGTGTGTGTGTGTGTGTGACAGTCAGTCCTGTGTGCGTAACAGTCAGTCCTGTGTGCGTAACAGTCCTGTGTGTGTAACAGCCAGTCCTGTGTGCGTAACAGTCCTGTGTGTGTAACAGTCAGTCCTGTGTGTGTAACAGTCATGTGTGCGTAACAGTCAGTCCTGTGTGCGTAACAGTCAGTCCTGTGTGCGTAACAGTCCTGTGTGTAACAGTCAGTCCTGTGTGTGTAACAGTCATGTGTGCGTAACAGTCAGTCCTGTGTGTGTAACAGTCAGTCCTGTGTGCGTAACAGTCAGTCCTGTGTGCGTAACAGTCAGTCATGTGTGTGTAACAGTTAGTCCTGTGTGCGTAACAGTCCTGTGTGTGTGTAACAGTCCTGTGTGCGTAACAGTCAGTCCTGTGTGTGTGTGTGTGTGTGTGTGTGTGTGTGTGTGTGTAACAGTCCTGTGTGCGTAACAGTTCTGTGTGCGTAACAGTCAGTCCTGTGTGCGTAACAGTCAGTCCTGTGTGTGTAACAGTCAGTCCTGTGTGCGTAACAGTCAGTCATGTGTGCGTAACAGTCAGTCATGTGTGTGTAACAGTTAGTCCTGTGTGCGTAACAGTCCTGTGTGTGTGTAACAGTCCTGTGTGCGTAACAGTCAGTCCTGTGTGTGTGTGTGTGTGTGTGTGTGTGTGTGTAACAGTCAGTCCTGTGTGTGTGTGTAACAGTCCTGTGTGCGTAACAGTCAGTCCTGTGTGTGTGTGTGTGTGTGTGTGTGTGTGTGTGTGTGTGTGTGTGTGTGTGTGTGTAACAGTCAGTCCTGTGTGTGTGTAACAGTGCTGTGTGCGTAACAGTCAGTCCTGTGTGCGTAACAGTCAGTCCTGTGTGTGTGTGTGTGTGTGTGTGTGTGTGTGTGTGTGTGTGTGTAACAGTCCTGTGTGCGTAACAGTTCTGTGTGCGTAACAGTCAGTCCTGTGTGCATAACAGTCCTGTGTGCGTAACAGTCCTGTGTGCGTAACAGTCAGTCCTGTGTGCGTAACAGTCAGTCCTGTGTGTGTAACAGTCAGTCCTGTGTGTGTGTAACAGTCAGTGCTGTGTGCGTATCAGTCATGTGTGCGTAACAGTCCTGTGTGTGTGTAACAGTCAGTCCTGTGTGCGTATCAGTCATGTGTGCGTAACAGTCCTGTGTGTGTAACAGTCCTGTGTGTGTAACAGTCCTGTGTGCGTAACAGTCAGTCCTGTGTAACAGTCAGTCCTGTGTGCGTATCAGTCATGTGTGCGTAACAGTCCTGTGTGTGTGTGTAACAGTCAGTCCTGTGTGTGTAACAGTCAGTCCTGTGTGCGTATCAGTCAGTCCTGTGTGCGTGTAACAGTCAGTCCTGTGTGTGTAACAGTCAGTGCTGTGTGTGTATCAGTCATGTGTGCGTAACAGTCCTGTGTGTGTGTAACAGTCAGTCCTGTGTGCGTAACAGTCAGTCCTGTGTGCGTAACAGTCAGTCCTGTGTGTGTAACAGTCAGTGCTGTGTGCGTATCAGTCATGTGTGCGTAACAGTCCTGTGTGTGTGTAACAGTCAGTCCTGTGTGCGTATCAGTCATGTGTGCGTAACAGTCCTGTGTGTGTGTAACAGTCCTGTGTGCGTAACAGTCAGTCCTGTGTAACAGTCAGTCCTGTGTGCGTATCAGTCATGTGTGCGTAACAGTCCTGTGTGTGTGTAACAGTCAGTCCTGTGTGTGTAACAGTCAGTCCTGTGTGCGTATCAGTCATGTGTGCGTAACAGTCCTGTGTGTGCGTGTAACAGTCAGTCATGTGCGCGTAACAGTCAGTCCTGTGTGCGTAACAGTCAGTCCTGTGTGCGTAACAGTCAGTCCTGTGTGCGTAACAGTCCTGTGTGCGTAACAGTCCTGTGTGCGTAACAGTCAGTCCTGTGTGTGTGTGTGTGTGTGTGTGTGTGTGTAACAGTCCTGTGTGCGTAACAGTCAGTCCTGTGTTCGTAACAGTCAGTCCTGTGTGTGTGTGTGTGTAACAGTCCTGTGTGCGTAACAGTCAGTCCTGTGTGCGTAACAGTCAGTCCTGTGTGTGTGTGTGTGTGTGTGTGTGTGTGTGTGTGTGTGTAACAGTCCTGTGTGCGTAACAGTTCTGTGTGCGTAACAGTCAGTCCTGTGTGCATAACAGTCCTGTGTGCGTAACAGTCAGTCCTGTGTGCGTAACAGTCAGTCCTGTGTGCGTAACAGTCAGTCCTGTGTGCGTAACAGTCAGTGCTGTGTGCGTAACAGTCCTGTGTGTGTGTAACAGTCAGTCCTGTGTGCGTATCAGTCATGTGTGCGTAACAGTCCTGTGTGTGTGTAACAGTCCTGTGTGTGTAACAGTCCTGTGTGCGTAACAGTCAGTCCTGTGTAACAGTCAGTCCTGTGTGCGTATCAGTCATGTGTGCGTAACAGTCCTGTGTGTGTGTGTAACAGTCAGTCCTGTGTGTGTAACAGTCAGTCCTGTGTGCGTATCAGTCAGTCCTGTGTGCGTGTAACAGTCAGTCCTGTGTGTGTAACAGTCAGTGCTGTGTGCGTATCAGTCATGTGTGCGTAACAGTCCTGTGTGTGTGTAACAGTCAGTCCTGTGTGCGTATCAGTCATGTGTGCGTAACAGTCAGTCCTGTGCGCGTAACAGTCCTGTGTGTGTAACAGTCAGTCCTGTGTGCGTAACAGTCAGTCCTGTGTGCGTGTAACAGTCAGTCCTGTGTGTGTAACAGTCAGTGCTGTGTGCGTATCAGTCATGTGTGCGTAACAGTCCTGTGTGTGTGTAACAGTCAGTCCTGTGTGCGTATCAGTCATGTGTGCGTAACAGTCCTGTGTGTGTGTAACAGTCCTGTGTGCGTAACAGTCAGTCCTGTGTAACAGTCAGTCCTGTGTGCGTATCAGTCATGTGTGCGTAACAGTCCTGTGTGTGTGTAACAGTCAGTCCTGTGTGTGTAACAGTCAGTCCTGTGTGCGTATCAGTCATGTGTGCGTAACAGTCCTGTGTGTGTGTGTGTAACAGTCAGTCATGTGCGCGTAACAGTCAGTCCTGTGTGCGTAACAGTCAGTCCTGTGTGCGTAACAGTCCTGTGTGCGTAACAGTCCTGTGTGCGTAACAGTCCTGTGTGCGTAACAGTCAGTCCTGTGTGTGTGTGTGTGTGTGTGTGTGTGTGTAACAGTCCTGTGTGCGTAACAGTCAGTCCTGTGTTCGTAACAGTCAGTCCTGTGTGTGTGTGTGTGTGTAACAGTCCTGTGTGCGTAACAGTCAGTCCTGTGTGCGTAACAGTCAGTCCTGTGTGTGTGTGTGTGTGTGTGTGTGTGTGTGTGTGTGTGTGTGTAACAGTCCTGTGTGCGTAACAGTCAGTCCTGTGTTCGTAACAGTCAGTCCTGTGTGTGTGTGTGTGTGTGTGTGTAACAGTCCTGTGTGCGTAACAGTCAGTCCTGTGTGCGTAACAGTCAGTCGTGTGCATAACAGTCCTGTGTGCGTAACAGTTAGTCCTGTGTGCGTAACAGTCCTGTGTGTGCGTAACAGTCAGTCCTGTGTGCGTAAGTCAGTCCTGTGTGCGTGTAACAGTCCTGTGTGTGCGTAACAGTCAGTCCTGTGTGTGCGTAACAGTCAGTCCTGTGTGCGTAAGTCAGTCCTGTGTGCGTGTAACAGTCCTGTGTGTGTAACAGTCCTGTGTGCGTAACAGTCAGTCCTGTGTGCGTAACAGTCAGTCCTGTGTGCGTAACAGTCAGTCCTGTGCGCGTAACAGTCAGTCCTGTGCGCGTAACAGTCAGTCGTGTGTGTGTGTGTGTGTGTGTGTGTGTGTGTGTGTGTAACAGTCAGTCCTGTGCGTAACAGTCAGTCCTGTGCGTAACAGTCCTGTGTGTCTGTAACAGTCCTGTGTGCGTGTAACAGTCCTGTGTGTGTGTAACAGTCCTGTGTGCGTAACAGTCAGTCCTGTGTGCGCAACAGTCAGTCCTGTGTGTGTAACAGTCCTGTGTGCGTAACAGTCAGTCCTGTGTGTGTGTAACAGTCCTGTGCGCGTAACAGTCAGTCCTGTGTGCGTAACAGTCAGTCCTGTGTGCGTAAGTCAGTCCTGTGTGTGTGTAACAGTCCTGTGTGCGTAACAGTCAGTCCTGTGTGCGTAACAGTCAGTCCTGTGTGCGTAACAGTCCTGTGTGTGTGTAACAGTCCTGTGTGCGTAACAGACAGTCCTGTGTGCGGAACAGTCAGTCCTGTGTGTGGAACAGTCAGTCCTGTGTGTGTAACAGTCAGTCCTGTGTGTGTAACAGTCCTGTGTGCGTAACAGTCCTGTGTGTGTGTAACAGTCCTGTGTGCGTAACAGTCAGTCCTGTGTGCGTAACAGTCCTGTGTGCGTAACAGTCAGTCCTGTGTGCGTAACAGTCAGTCATGTGTGCGTAACAGTCAGTCCTGTGTGTGTGTAACAGTCCTGTGTGCGTAACAGTCAGTCCTGTGTGTGTAACAGTCAGTCCTGTGTGTGTAACAGTCAGTCCTGTGTGTGTAACAGTCAGTCCTGTGTGCGTAACAGTCAGTCCTGTGTGTGTAACAGTCAGTCCTGTGTGCGTAACAGTCAGTCCTGTGTGTGTAACAGTCAGTCCTGTGTGTGTAACAGTCAGTCCTGTGTGCGTAACAGTCAGTCCTGTGTGTGTAACAGTCAGTCCTGTGTGCGTAACAGTCAGTCCTGTGTGCGTAACAGTCAGTCCTGTGTGTGTAACAGTCAGTCCTGTGTGCGTAACAGTCAGTCCTGTGTGTGTAACAGTCCTGTGTGCGTAACAGTCAGTCCTGTGTGTGTAACAGTCCTGTGTGCGTAACAGTCAGTCCTGTGTGCGTAACAGTCAGTCCTGTGTGTGTAACAGTCCTGTGTGTGTAACAGTCCTGTGTGCGTAACAGTCAGTCCTGTGTGCGTAACAGTCACAGTCAGTCCTGTGTGCGTAACAGTCAGTCCTGTGTGCGGAACAGTCAGTCCTGTGTGTGTAACAGTCCTGTGTGTGTAACAGTCAGTCCTGTGTGCGTAACAGTCAGTCCTGTGTGCGTAACAGTCAGTCCTGTGTAACAGTCCTGTGTGTGTAACAGTCCTGTGTGTGTAACAGTCAGTCCTGTGTGCGGAACAGTCAGTCCTGTGTGTTTAACAGTCAGTCCTGTGTGTGTAACAGTCCTGTGTGTTTAACAGTCAGTCCTGTGTGCGTAACAGTCAGTCCTGTGTGCGTAACAGTCAGTCCTGTGTAACAGTCCTGTGTGTGTAACAGTCCTGTGTGTGTAACAGTCAGTCCTGTGTGCGGAACAGTCAGTCCTGTGTGTGTAACAGTCAGTCCTGTGTGTGTAACAGTCCTGTGTGTTTAACAGTCAGTCCTGTGTGCGTAACAGTCAGTCCTGTGTGCGTAACAGTCAGTCCTGTGTAACAGTCCTGTGTGTGTAACAGTCCTGTGTGTGTAACAGTCAGTCCTGTGTGCGGAACAGTCAGTCCTGTGTAACAGTCCTGTGTGTGTAACAGTCCTGTGTGTGTAACAGTCAGTCCTGTGTGCGGAACAGTCAGTCCTGTGTGTTTAACAGTCAGTCCTGTGTGTGTAACAGTCAGTCCTGTGTGTGTAACAGTCCTGTGTGTGTAACAGTCAGTCCTGTGTGCGTAACAGTCAGTCCTGTGTGTGTAACAGTCAGTCCTGTGTGTGTAACAGTCAGTCCTGTGTGCGGAACAGTCAGTCCTGTGTGTGTAACAGTCAGTCCTGTGTGTGTAACAGTCAGTCCTGTGTGTGTAACAGTCCTGTGTGTTTAACAGTCAGTCCTGTGTGCGTAACAGTCAGTCCTGTGTGCGTAACAGTCAGTCCTGTGTGTGTAACAGTCCTGTGTGCGGAACAGTCAGTCCTGTGTGTTTAACAGTCAGTCCTGTGTGTGTAACAGTCCTGTGTGTGTAACAGTCAGTCCTGTGTGTTTAACAGTCAGTCCTGTGTGCGTAACAGTCCTGTGTGCGGAACAGTCAGTCCTGTGTGTTTAACAGTCAGTCCTGTGTGTGTAACAGTCCTGTGTGTGTAACAGTCAGTCCTGTGTGTTTAACAGTCAGTCCTGTGTGTTTAACAGTCAGTCCTGTGTGCGTAACAGTCAGTCCTGTGTGTTTAACAGTCAGTCCTGTGTGTTTAACAGTCAGTCCTGTGTGCGTAACAGTCATTCCTGTGTGTTTAACAGTCAGTCCTGTGTGTTTAACAGTCAGTCCTGTGTGTTTAACAGTCAGTCCTGTGTGCGTAACAGTCAGTCCTGTGTGTTTAACAGTCAGTCCTGTGTGTTTAACAGTCAGTCCTGTGTGTGTAACAGTCAGTCCTGTGTGTGTAACAGTCCTGTGTGCGTAACAGTCAGTCCTGTGTGTGTAACAGTCCTGTGTGCGGAACAGTCAGTCCTGTGTGTGTAACAGTCCTGTGTGCGTAACAGTCAGTCCTGTGTGTGTAACAGTCCTGTGTGCGGAACAGTCAGTCCTGTGTGTTTAACAGTCAGTCCTGTGTGTTTAACAGTCAGTCCTGTGTGTGTAACAGTCCTGTGTGCGTTCGCTGCTGGTCGTTCTCACCGGTCGCAGCGCAGCTCTGATGGCCAGCTGATCCCGAAGGTGAGCATGTCTCTGCTACAGTCGGACTGCACTCGCTCACACCGCTCTCGGCACGGGAGCAGCACACGCGTGTGATCCCGGCACTCGGGAACAAAGGCCTGGCACAGGAACAGATGCACGTCCGGAGAACAGCGCAGGCTGGCCAGCGGCATGAAGAGCTACAGAGAGAAGAACAACAAGAGAGAGAAAGATAAGCATTAACAGCCGGTGACAATAAACTCACTGCAGTCTGTAGAAGTATATTAATGTCAATTTGTCCTCTGGGTTACTGATGCAGAAATAAACTCTCCTGCACTTCTGTATATCACAAACATAACGTGTTTATATCATGTCCAAAAACAAAGAAAAGAAGTTCTGTCGTCTACAGCAGTAGATATGCTACTTTCTTTCTCAGAATCTCTACTGCTGTGAGATGTGCTGTGGTTTGGATCCATTTACTTTGGCAAAACAAAAACAGACAAAGCAACTGGTGATATTATGTCTGAAATGTCAGTTATCCAATATCAAGGGATACTGCACAAAAAAAAAGATAATTCTGTCATCATCTACTCTCCCACATCTCGCTCCAAATCGGTATGACTTTCTTTCCTTTCTGAAACACGAAAGAAGTTATTTTTTATTCATGATTTTGTCCATACAAGAAAAGTCAGTGAAAACAGAAATGGACAACACAGTTTTTCATTGTCTGAACAAAAAACATTTTGTAACAGTGTTCCCCACGACACAATCATACAGGTTTAGATCGAAACACGACTAAATAATGGCAGAGTCCAACGCCTGCAGAAGACCTTCATCACCTTCATCTTCAGCGCAACGATGTCCTGGTCATAGTGCTCCAGCACACACACACATACACACACACCTTCATCTTCAGTGCAGCGATGTCCTGATCGTAGTGCTCCACCACACACACACACACACACACACACACACACCTTCATCTTCAGAACAGCGATGTCCTGGTCGTAGTGCTCCAGCACACACACACACACACACACACACACACACACACACACACACATTCATCTTCAATGCAGCGATGTCCTGATCGTAGTGCTCCACCACACACACACACACACACACACACACACACCTTCATCTTCAGCACAGCGATGTCCTGATCGTAGTGCTCCACCACACACACACACACACACACACACACACACACACACACCTTCATCTTCAGCGCAGCGATGTCCTGGTCGTAGTGCTCCAGCACACACACACACACACACACACACACACACACACACACACACACACACACACACACACACACATTCATCTTCAATGCAGCGATGTCCTGATCGTAGTGCTCCACCACACACACACACACACACACACACACACACACACCTTCATCTTCAGCGCAGCGATGTCCTGGTCGTAGTGCTCCAGCACACACACACACACACACACACACACACACACACACACACCTTCATCTTCAGCGCAGCGATGTCCTGGTCGTAGTGCTCCAAGCACACGCACACACACACACACACACACACACACACACACACACACACGCACACACACACACACACACACCTTCATCTTCAGCGCAGCGATGTCCTGGTCGTAGTGCTCCAGCATGTTGGGGAAGAAGGTGGTGTTGTAGGGCATGTGGACACACCACTGCACTCGCACCGGCTCACATGTGAAGAGTGTGTGGCTTGCGCTCGAGTCCAGCGTCAGGACACACACACACAACCACAGCGGGATCCGCATCATTCAGGAGGACCTCCGGGAAATCTGCAACACACACACATGTACATCAGCGCAATATGAGCACAGTCACGTCAAGCCAATCTGCTGCCAAACATTTCAATAACCAGAATAAATGTGTGTGTGTGTGTGTGTGTGTGTGTGTGTGTGTGTGTGTGTGTGTGTGTTCTCACTGTGGCTGGATTAATAAAAGCATATTTAAATGGAAGAGTCTACACTGTCAGCAACAAAGTCTGAATCTTTCTAGCTGTAATCATGCATTTTTATGATCATTTTATTAATATTTTACTTGATAATTAACAGAAACAAACAACCTAACACAAGCGTGGGTAAGAAAATCTCTGGCTAACTTAAACTTGCCTCATTCTGCACTAATAACCATAATCATCATCAGAGGAAACATTCAAGACATTCTTTAAGCCTCACTATAGTGTGTGTTGTACATATGAAAATCATACTGAAGGATCTCAAAACAAGTGAAAATTAATCTCAGGTTCATATAATAAATTCGCCATAATAAAGGAGCAGAATATGGAGATGATGTTAGATGATGCTTCATGTGCTCATGTATGTTTATAATAATCATATGTATATGAAACTGCATGATTTGTTCTGTTGATTTACTCTATTGAGAAGTATTGTTTACTGGTAGGAGAGATTAATCATCATTAGTGATTAATTATCGCGACGATCTTATTTAAATATCAATAGATTTCAGAGAGGATATCGTCTGTGTATTGAAGCATAATTATCAGCAAATATTTAAAATTAGACATGATGCAGACTTTGACCAACATTGATTCACATACTGAATTATCTATTGGTCTTTCTTATCAACATAATCATCCAAGAGAGTTTGTATTCAACATTCCTTCGTGTTTTTGACGTCTCTTCCTGTTTTAATAATGGTTGTCTGGTCAACGCGTTTCTGTTCAAACACACAACTTCAGCAAAACAACTGAGCCCATCAAATATCGCACAAAGTTTCACAAATGATATCTATACATTTTTGATTATGTCTTACTTCAGGTACAAAATCATCTACGTCATTCTCCACCGGTGAAAGTCTTTAACTTATCCAGAAGAGAAACAATAGATTTGCAGGAGTTTGTGACTTCCGAGAAAAACTAAACTCAGGTGTGCGCATGCGCAGAGAGCATGTCAAAGGGACTGTCTGCAAATTCCTCTCACAGTCCAAAAATATAAACATCTAATCATTCATGGAAATTAACGATATTTACAAAGTTATAGTAAATGCCTTGTGAGTAGACTGACTTACTACGGGTGAGATTTTACATTATTCACCTGTGGTAAGTTCAACTACAAGCTTTAAAACATGGAAACTTTAGGTGAATGACTGCATCTTTTATGAAAATTATTGTCGTACATACATGAAGAAGAATTGTAAAAAAAAAAAAAAAAAAAGTACCTGTAGAAAGTCAGTCTTACCAATAGGAACTTCCTACAAGCTTTGCAATTTGAACATGTCTGTTTTTTTGTTAAAAGTAATTTTAATCAATTCAAATTATACGTTTTAACGCAGTTGGTGGACCTGGCAGACGTTCCCTTAGGCATCAAAACACTCTCAGGTGTAAATATGCGGCTATAATGCACGTTGGTGATTTTGAAATTAATATTTCATGTCGATATACAGTTGTTGCATATTGCTAAAACCAATCGTGGTATTGATGTCTACCATGATGTCTAATGTCTGGCGAATGTCGAACCTGAAACTAACTTTAGCCTACTGCGCTTTATATTCACCCTCACAAGACTCGAACACACACACACACACACACACACACACACACACACACACACACACACACACACACACACACAAGCATTCTCTCTCTCTCTCTCTCTCTCTCTCTCTCTCTCTCACACACACACACACATTCTCTCACTCTCTCGCACACACAAACACACACACACACACACACACACACACACACACACACACACACACACACAAGCATTCTCTCTCTCTCTCTCTCTCTCTCACACACACACAAACACACACACTCTGGTGTACACTTAACTTGTGAAAATAGTACCAAAACTACAACAGGTGAAATGATTTTGTCGATGAATCTATTCCTCCACCGTTGTCTCAGATCTAGGTCTGAAAACCCTTGACATCAGTCGGCACATGAAGAGTTGGTTCACTTCAGGATGAAAATTCTGTCATCATTTACTCACCCTCAAGTTGTTTCAAACCTATGTGAATTTCTTTCTTCTGCTGAACACAAAAGAAGATGTTTTGAAAAATGTCGCTAACTAAACAGTTGATGGACCTCATTGACTTCCATAGTATTTTTTTCCTATGAATTTCAATGGGATCCATCAACTGGTTACTGACATTTTTCAAAATATCTTCTTTTGTGTTCAGCAGAAGAAACAAAAATTCATGCCATATTTTCACTAACATTGAAAGCTTGATGCGGATTCTGTTTGCTTCGTGACGACAGGCTCTGGCGATATGGCCTATGTTCCCGCACACATAACATTTGTTCTTCTTCAATCTGCAATGGTTGGCGTTGTGGTTTTTCACTGCAACTGTAGCATTCTCTGGTTTCCTTCTGTGCTTCTGTGCTTCTGTCCTTCTGTGCTTCTGTCCTTCTGTGCTTCTGTGCTTCTGTCCTTCTGTCCTTCTGTCCTTCTGTGCTTCTGTGCTTCTGTCCTTCTGTGCTTCTGTCCTTCTGTGCTTCTGTCCTTCTGTGCTTCTGTGCTTCTGTGCTTCTGTCCTTCTGTCCTTCTGTGCTTCTGTCCTTCTGTCCTTCTGTCCTTCTGTTCTTCTGTCCTTCTGTCCTTCTGTCCTTCTGTGCTTCTGTCCTTCTGTCCTTCTGTGCTTCTGTCCTTCTGTCCTTCTGTCCTTCTGTCCTTCTGTGCTTCTGTGCTTCTGTCCTTCTGTGCTTCTGTCCTTCTGTGCTTCTGTGCTTCTGTCCTTCTGTCCTTCTGTGCTTCTGTCCTTCTGTCCTTCTGTCCTTCTGTCCTTCTGTGCTTCTGTGCTTCTGTCCTTCTGTCCTTCTGTGCTTCTGTGCTTCTGTCCTTCTGTCCTTCTGTCCTTCTGTGCTTCTGTGCTTCTGTCCTTCTGTCCTTCTGTGCTTCTGTGCTTCTGTGCTTCTGTGCTTCTGTCCTTCTGTGCTTCTGTGCTTCTGTGCTTCTGTCCTTCTGTCCTTCTGTCCTTCTGTGCTTCTGTGCTTCTGTCCTTCTGTCCTTCTGTCCTTCTGTGCTTCTGTGCTTCTGTGCTTCTGTCCTTCTGTGCTTCTGTGCTTCTGTCCTTCTGTGCTTCTGTGCTTCTGTGCTTCTGTCCTTCTGTCCTTCTGTCCTTCTGTCCTTCTGTCCTTCTGTCCTTCTGTCCTTCTGTGCTTCTGTCCTTCTGTCCTTCTGTGCTTCTGTGCTTCTGTCCTTCTGTGCTTCTGTCCTTCTGTGCTTCTGTCCTTCTGTCCTTCTGTCCTTCTGTCCTTCTGTCCTTCTGTGCTTCTGTCCTTCTGTCCTTCTGTGCTTCTGTCCTTCTGTGCTTCTGTCCTTCTGTGCTTCTGTCCTTCTGTCCTTCTGTCCTTCTGTGCTTCTGTGCTTCTGTCCTTCTGTCCTTCTGTGCTTCTGTGCTTCTGTCCTTCTGTGCTTCTGTCCTTCTGTGCTTCTGTCCTTCTGTGCTTCTGTCCTTCTGTGCTTCTGTCCTTCTGTCCTTCTGTGCTTCTGTCCTTCTGTCCTTCTGTCCTTCTGTGCTTCTGTCCTTCTGTGCTTCTGTCCTTCTGTCCTTCTGTCCTTCTGTGCTTCTGTCCTTCTGTGCTTCTGTCCTTCTGTGCTTCTGTCCTTCTGTCCTTCTGTCCTTCTGTGCTTCTGTGCTTCTGTCCTTCTGTGCTTCTGTCCTTCTGTGCTTCTGTCCTTCTGTCCTTCTGTCCTTCTGTGCTTCTGTGCTTCTGTCCTTCTGTCCTTCTGTGCTTCTGTGCTTCTGTCCTTCTGTCCTTCTGTCCTTCTGTGCTTCTGTCCTTCTGTCCTTCTGTCCTTCTGTGCTTCTGTGCTTCTGTCCTTCTGTGCTTCTGTCCTTCTGTCCTTCTGTCCTTCTGTCCTTCTGTCCTTCTGTGCTTCTGTCCTTCTGTCCTTCTGTCCTTCTGTGCTTCTGTGCTTCTGTCCTTCTGTGCTTCTGTCCTTCTGTGCTTCTGTCCTTCTGTCCTTCTGTCCTTCTGTCCTTCTGTCCTTCTGTGCTTCTGTGCTTCTGTCCTTCTGTGCTTCTGTCCTTCTGTCCTTCTGTCCTTCTGTCCTTCTGTGCTTCTGTGCTTCTGTCCTTCTGTCCTTCTGTCCTTCTGTGCTTCTGTGCTTCTGTCCTTCTGTGCTTCTGTCCTTCTGTGCTTCTGTGCTTCTGTCCTTCTGTCCTTCTGTGCTTCTGTGCTTCTGTCCTTCTGTCCTTCTGTCCTTCTGTCCTTCTGTGCTTCTGTGCTTCTGTCCTTCTGTCCTTCTGTCCTTCTGTGCTTCTGTCCTTCTGTCCTTCTGTCCTTCTGTCCTTCTGTGCTTCTGTGCTTCTGTGCTTCTGTCCTTCTGTGCTTCTGTCCTTCTGTCCTTCTGTCCTTCTGTCCTTCTGTGCTTCTGTGCTTCTGTCCTTCTGTCCTTCTGTCCTTCTGTGCTTCTGTGCTTCTGTCCTTCTGTGCTTCTGTCCTTCTGTGCTTCTGTGCTTCTGTCCTTCTGTCCTTCTGTGCTTCTGTGCTTCTGTCCTTCTGTCCTTCTGTCCTTCTGTCCTTCTGTGCTTCTGTGCTTCTGTCCTTCTGTCCTTCTGTCCTTCTGTGCTTCTGTGCTTCTGTCCTTCTGTCCTTCTGTCCTTCTGTGCTTCTGTGCTTCTGTCCTTCTGTCCTTCTGTCCTTCTGTGCTTCTGTGCTTCTGTCCTTCTGTGCTTCTGTCCTTCTGTGCTTCTGTGCTTCTGTCCTTCTGTCCTTCTGTGCTTCTGTGCTTCTGTCCTTCTGTGCTTCTGTCCTTCTGTCCTTCTGTGCTTCTGTGCTTCTGTCCTTCTGTCCTTCTGTCCTTCTGTGCTTCTGTCCTTCTGTCCTTCTGTCCTTCTGTCCTTCTGTGCTTCTGTGCTTCTGTCCTTCTGTGCTTCTGTCCTTCTGTCCTTCTGTCCTTCTGTCCTTCTGTCCTTCTGTGCTTCTGTGCTTCTGTCCTTCTGTGCTTCTGTCCTTCTGTCCTTCTGTCCTTCTGTGCTTCTGTGCTTCTGTCCTTCTGTGCTTCTGTCCTTCTGTGCTTCTGTCCTTCTGTCCTTCTGTGCTTCTGTGCTTCTGTCCTTCTGTCCTTCTGTGCTTCTGTCCTTCTGTGCTTCTGTCCTTCTGTCCTTCTGTGCTTCTGTCCTTCTGTCCTTCTGTCCTTCTGTGCTTCTGTGCTTCTGTCCTTCTGTGCTTCTGTCCTTCTGTCCTTCTGTCCTTCTGTCCTTCTGTGCTTCTGTCCTTCTGTCCTTCTGTCCTTCTGTGCTTCTGTGCTTCTGTCCTTCTGTCCTTCTGTCCTTCTGTGCTTCTGTGCTTCTGTCCTTCTGTCCTTCTGTCCTTCTGTCCTTCTGTCCTTCTGTGCTTCTGTCCTTCTGTCCTTCTGTCCTTCTGTGCTTCTGTGCTTCTGTCCTTCTGTGCTTCTGTCCTTCTGTGCTTCTGTCCTTCTGTCCTTCTGTCCTTCTGTGCTTCTGTGCTTCTGTCCTTCTGTCCTTCTGTGCTTCTGTGCTTCTGTCCTTCTGTGCTTCTGTCCTTCTGTGCTTCTGTCCTTCTGTGCTTCTGTCCTTCTGTGCTTCTGTCCTTCTGTCCTTCTGTGCTTCTGTCCTTCTGTCCTTCTGTCCTTCTGTCCTTCTGTGCTTCTGTCCTTCTGTCCTTCTGTGCTTCTGTCCTTCTGTCCTTCTGTGCTTCTGTGCTTCTGTCCTTCTGTCCTTCTGTCCTTCTGTCCTTCTGTGCTTCTGTCCTTCTGTGCTTCTGTGCTTCTGTGCTTCTGTCCTTCTGTCCTTCTGTCCTTCTGTGCTTCTGTCCTTCTGTGCTTCTGTGCTTCTGTGCTTCTGTCCTTCTGTCCTTCTGTCCTTCTGTCCTTCTGTCCTTCTGTGCTTCTGTCCTTCTGTCCTTCTGTCCTTCTGTGCTTCTGTCCTTCTGTGCTTCTGTGCTTCTGTGCTTCTGTCCTTCTGTGCTTCTGTCCTTCTGTGCTTCTGTCCTTCTGTCCTTCTGTCCTTCTGTGCTTCTGTCCTTCTGTCCTTCTGTCCTTCTGTCCTTCTGTCCTTCTGTCCTTCTGTGCTTCTGTCCTTCTGTCCTTCTGTCCTTCTGTGCTTCTGTCCTTCTGTCCTTCTGTCCTTCTGTCCTTCTGTCCTTCTGTCCTTCTGTGCTTCTGTCCTTCTGTGCTTCTGTCCTTCTGTGCTTCTGTCCTTCTGTCCTTCTGTGCTTCTGTCCTTCTGTGCTTCTGTCCTTCTGTCCTTCTGTCCTTCTGTCCTTCTGTGCTTCTGTGCTTCTGTGCTTCTGTCCTTCTGTGCTTCTGTCCTTCTGTCCTTCTGTGCTTCTGTCCTTCTGTCCTTCTGTGCTTCTGTCCTTCTGTGCTTCTGTGCTTCTGTGCTTCTGTCCTTCTGTGCTTCTGTGCTTCTGTGCTTCTGTGCTTCTGTCCTTCTGTGCTTCTGTCCTTCTGTGCTTCTGTGCTTCTGTGCTTCTGTGCTTCTGTCCTTCTGTCCTTCTGTCCTTCTGTGCTTCTGTCCTTCTGTCCTTCTGTGCTTCTGTCCTTCTGTGCTTCTGTCCTTCTGTGCTTCTGTCCTTCTGTGCTTCTGTCCTTCTGTCCTTCTGTCCTTCTGTGCTTCTGTCCTTCTGTGCTTCTGTGCTTCTGTGCTTCTGTCCTTCTGTGCTTCTGTGCTTCTGTCCTTCTGTCCTTCTGTGCTTCTGTCCTTCTGTCCTTCTGTGCTTCTGTGCTTCTGTCCTTCTGTCCTTCTGTGCTTCTGTGCTTCTGTGCTTCTGTCCTTCTGTGCTTCTGTCCTTCTGTCCTTCTGTGCTTCTGTCCTTCTGTGCTTCTGTGCTTCTGTCCTTCTGTGCTTCTGTCCTTCTGTGCTTCTGTCCTTCTGTCCTTCTGTCCTTCTGTGCTTCTGTCCTTCTGTGCTTCTGTGCTTCTGTGCTTCTGTGCTTCTGTGCTTCTGTGCTTCTGTCCTTCTGTCCTTCTGTCCTTCTGTCCTTCTGTGCTTCTGTGCTTCTGTGCTTCTGTCCTTCTGTGCTTCTGTCCTCCTGTCCTTCTGTCCTTCTGTCCTTCTGTGCTTCTGTGCTTCTGTCCTTCTGTGCTTCTGTCCTTCTGTCCTTCTGTCCTTCTGTCCTTCTGTGCTTCTGTGCTTCTGTCCTTCTGTGCTTCTGTGCTTCTGTCCTTCTGTGCTTCTGTGCTTCTGTCCTTCTGTGCTTCTGTCCTTCTGTGCTTCTGTGCTTCTGTCCTTCTGTCCTTCTGTCCTTCTGTGCTTCTGTGCTTCTGTCCTTCTGTGCTTCTGTGCTTCTGTGCTTCTGTCCTTCTGTCCTTCTGTCCTTCTGTCCTTCTGTCCTTCTGTCCTTCTGTGCTTCTGTCCTTCTGTCCTTCTGTGCTTCTGTCCTTCTGTCCTTCTGTCCTTCTGTGCTTCTGTGCTTCTGTCCTTCTGTCCTTCTGTCCTTCTGTGCTTCTGTGCTTCTGTCCTTCTGTGCTTCTGTGCTTCTGTCCTTCTGTCCTTCTGTCCTTCTGTGCTTCTGTGCTTCTGTCCTTCTGTCCTTCTGTGCTTCTGTCCTTCTGTCCTTCTGTCCTTCTGTGCTTCTGTCCTTCTGTCCTTCTGTCCTTCTGTGCTTCTGTGCTTCTGTCCTTCTGTCCTTCTGTGCTTCTGTGCTTCTGTGCTTCTGTGCTTCTGTCCTTCTGTGCTTCTGTGCTTCTGTCCTTCTGTGCTTCTGTCCTTCTGTCCTTCTGTCCTTCTGTCCTTCTGTCCTTCTGTGCTTCTGTCCTTCTGTCCTTCTGTCCTTCTGTGCTTCTGTCCTTCTGTCCTTCTGTCCTTCTGTCCTTCTGTGCTTCTGTGCTTCTGTCCTTCTGTCCTTCTGTCCTTCTGTGCTTCTGTCCTTCTGTCCTTCTGTCCTTCTGTGCTTCTGTCCTTCTGTCCTTCTGTGCTTCTGTCCTTCTGTCCTTCTGTCCTTCTGTCCTTCTGTCCTTCTGTGCTTCTGTCCTTCTGTCCTTCTGTCCTTCTGTGCTTCTGTCCTTCTGTCCTTCTGTCCTTCTGTCCTTCTGTGCTTCTGTGCTTCTGTCCTTCTGTCCTTCTGTCCTTCTGTGCTTCTGTCCTTCTGTGCTTCTGTCCTTCTGTCCTTCTGTCCTTCTGTGCTTCTGTGCTTCTGTCCTTCTGTCCTTCTGTGCTTCTGTGCTTCTGTCCTTCTGTCCTTCTGTGCTTCTGTCCTTCTGTCCTTCTGTCCTTCTGTGCTTCTGTCCTTCTGTGCTTCTGTGCTTCTGTCCTTCTGTCCTTCTGTGCTTCTGTCCTTCTGTGCTTCTGTGCTTCTGTCCTTCTGTCCTTCTGTGCTTCTGTCCTTCTGTGCTTCTGTGCTTCTGTGCTTCTGTCCTTCTGTGCTTCTGTCCTTCTGTCCTTCTGTGCTTCTGTCCTTCTGTCCTTCTGTCCTTCTGTCCTTCTGTGCTTCTGTGCTTCTGTCCTTCTGTCCTTCTGTGCTTCTGTGCTTCTGTCCTTCTGTCCTTCTGTGCTTCTGTCCTTCTGTGCTTCTGTGCTTCTGTCCTTCTGTCCTTCTGTCCTTCTGTGCTTCTGTCCTTCTGTGCTTCTGTCCTTCTGTCCTTCTGTCCTTCTGTCCTTCTGTCCTTCTGTGCTTCTGTGCTTCTGTCCTTCTGTCCTTCTGTCCTTCTGTGCTTCTGTCCTTCTGTCCTTCTGTCCTTCTGTGCTTCTGTGCTTCTGTCCTTCTGTCCTTCTGTGCTTCTGTCCTTCTGTCCTTCTGTCCTTCTGTGCTTCTGTCCTTCTGTCCTTCTGTCCTTCTGTGCTTCTGTCCTTCTGTGCTTCTGTGCTTCTGTGCTTCTGTCCTTCTGTGCTTCTGTGCTTCTGTCCTTCTGTCCTTCTGTGCTTCTGTGCTTCTGTGCTTCTGTCCTTCTGTCCTTCTGTGCTTCTGTCCTTCTGTCCTTCTGTCCTTCTGTGCTTCTGTGCTTCTGTCCTTCTGTCCTTCTGTGCTTCTGTCCTTCTGTCCTTCTGTCCTTCTGTGCTTCTGTCCTTCTGTGCTTCTGTGCTTCTGTGCTTCTGTCCTTCTGTCCTTCTGTGCTTCTGTCCTTCTGTCCTTCTGTCCTTCTGTGCTTCTGTGCTTCTGTCCTTCTGTCCTTCTGTTCTTCTGTCCTTCTGTCCTTCTGTGCTTCTGTCCTTCTGTGCTTCTGTGCTTCTGTCCTTCTGTGCTTCTGTGCTTCTGTCCTTCTGTGCTTCTGTGCTTCTGTCCTTCTGTGCTTCTGTCCTTCTGTGCTTCTGTGCTTCTGTCCTTCTGTCCTTCTGTCCTTCTGTCCTTCTGTGCTTCTGTCCTTCTGTCCTTCTGTGCTTCTGTCCTTCTGTGCTTCTGTCCTTCTGTCCTTCTGTGCTTCTGTCCTTCTGTGCTTCTGTCCTTCTGTGCTTCTGTCCTTCTGTGCTTCTGTCCTTCTGTCCTTCTGTCCTTCTGTGCTTCTGTCCTTCTGTCCTTCTGTCCTTCTGTGCTTCTGTGCTTCTGTGCTTCTGTCCTTCTGTCCTTCTGTGCTTCTGTCCTTCTGTGCTTCTGTCCTTCTGTCCTTCTGTCCTTCTGTCCTTCTGTGCTTCTGTGCTTCTGTCCTTCTGTCCTTCTGTCCTTCTGTGCTTCTGTCCTTCTGTGCTTCTGTGCTTCTGTGCTTCTGTGCTTCTGTCCTTCTGTGCTTCTGTGCTTCTGTCCTTCTGTGCTTCTGTCCTTCTGTCCTTCTGTCCTTCTGTGCTTCTGTCCTTCTGTCCTTCTGTGCTTCTGTCCTTCTGTGCTTCTGTCCTTCTGTCCTTCTGTCCTTCTGTGCTTCTGTCCTTCTGTCCTTCTGTCCTTCTGTGCTTCTGTGCTTCTGTCCTTCTGTCCTTCTGTCCTTCTGTGCTTCTGTCCTTCTGTCCTTCTGTGCTTCTGTGCTTCTGTCCTTCTGTCCTTCTGTCCTTCTGTGCTTCTGTCCTTCTGTCCTTCTGTCCTTCTGTGCTTCTGTGCTTCTGTCCTTCTGTCCTTCTGTCCTTCTGTGCTTCTGTCCTTCTGTCCTTCTGTCCTTCTGTGCTTCTGTGCTTCTGTCCTTCTGTCCTTCTGTGCTTCTGTCCTTCTGTCCTTCTGTCCTTCTGTGCTTCTGTGCTTCTGTCCTTCTGTCCTTCTGTCCTTCTGTGCTTCTGTCCTTCTGTCCTTCTGTCCTTCTGTGCTTCTGTGCTTCTGTCCTTCTGTGCTTCTGTCCTTCTGTCCTTCTGTGCTTCTGTGCTTCTGTGCTTCTGTGCTTCTGTCCTTCTGTGCTTCTGTGCTTCTGTCCTTCTGTGCTTCTGTCCTTCTGTCCTTCTGTCCTTCTGTGCTTCTGTCCTTCTGTCCTTCTGTCCTTCTGTGCTTCTGTGCTTCTGTCCTTCTGTCCTTCTGTCCTTCTGTGCTTCTGTCCTTCTGTGCTTCTGTCCTTCTGTCCTTCTGTCCTTCTGTGCTTCTGTCCTTCTGTGCTTCTGTCCTTCTGTGCTTCTGTCCTTCTGTCCTTCTGTCCTTCTGTGCTTCTGTCCTTCTGTGCTTCTGTGCTTCTGTGCTTCTGTCCTTCTGTCCTTCTGTGCTTCTGTGCTTCTGTCCTTCTGTGCTTCTGTCCTTCTGTGCTTCTGTCCTTCTGTCCTTCTGTGCTTCTGTCCTTCTGTCCTTCTGTCCTTCTGTGCTTCTGTCCTTCTGTGCTTCTGTCCTTCTGTCCTTCTGTCCTTCTGTGCTTCTGTGCTTCTGTCCTTCTGTCCTTCTGTCCTTCTGTGCTTCTGTGCTTCTGTCCTTCTGTCCTTCTGTCCTTCTGTGCTTCTGTGCTTCTGTCCTTCTGTCCTTCTGTCCTTCTGTGCTTCTGTCCTTCTGTGCTTCTGTCCTTCTGTCCTTCTGTCCTTCTGTGCTTCTGTGCTTCTGTCCTTCTGTCCTTCTGTCCTTCTGTGCTTCTGTCCTTCTGTGCTTCTGTCCTTCTGTCCTTCTGTCCTTCTGTGCTTCTGTCCTTCTGTGCTTCTGTCCTTCTGTGCTTCTGTCCTTCTGTCCTTCTGTCCTTCTGTGCTTCTGTCCTTCTGTGCTTCTGTGCCTTCTGTGCTTCTGTCCTTCTGTCCTTCTGTGCTTCTGTGCTTCTGTCCTTCTGTGCTTCTGTCCTTCTGTCCTTCTGTCCTTCTGTGCTTCTGTCCTTCTGTGCTTCTGTGCCTTCTGTGCTTCTGTCCTTCTGTCCTTCTGTGCTTCTGTGCTTCTGTCCTTCTGTGCTTCTGTCCTTCTGTGCTTCTGTCCTTCTGTCCTTCTGTGCTTCTGTCCTTCTGTCCTTCTGTCCTTCTGTGCTTCTGTCCTTCTGTGCTTCTGTCCTTCTGTCCTTCTGTCCTTCTGTGCTTCTGTCCTTCTGTGCTTCTGTCCTTCTGTGCTTCTGTCCTTCTGTCCTTCTGTCCTTCTGTCCTTCTGTGCTTCTGTCCTTCTGTCCTTCTGTGCTTCTGTCCTTCTGTCCTTCTGTGCTTCTGTCCTTCTGTCCTTCTGTGCTTCTGTGCTTCTGTCCTTCTGTCCTTCTGTGCTTCTGTGCTTCTGTCCTTCTGTGCTTCTGTGCTTCTGTCCTTCTGTCCTTCTGTGCTTCTGTGCTTCTGTGCTTCTGTGCTTCTGTCCTTCTGTCCTTCTGTCCTTCTGTGCTTCTGTCCTTCTGTGCTTCTGTCCTTCTGTCCTTCTGTCCTTCTGTGCTTCTGTGCTTCTGTCCTTCTGTCCTTCTGTCCTTCTGTGCTTCTGTGCTTCTGTCCTTCTGTCCTTCTGTCCTTCTGTGCTTCTGTCCTTCTGTGCTTCTGTCCTTCTGTCCTTCTGTCCTTCTGTGCTTCTGTGCTTCTGTCCTTCTGTCCTTCTGTTCTTCTGTCCTTCTGTCCTTCTGTGCTTCTGTGCTTCTGTCCTTCTGTGCTTCTGTCCTTCTGTGCTTCTGTCCTTCTGTCCTTCTGTCCTTCTGTCCTTCTGTGCTTCTGTCCTTCTGTCCTTCTGTGCTTCTGTGCTTCTGTCCTTCTGTCCTTCTGTCCTTCTGTGCTTCTGTCCTTCTGTGCTTCTGTCCTTCTGTGCTTCTGTCCTTCTGTGCTTCTGTCCTTCTGTCCTTCTGTGCTTCTGTCCTTCTGTCCTTCTGTGCTTCTGTCCTTCTGTGCTTCTGTCCTTCTGTCCTTCTGTCCTTCTGTCCTTCTGTCCTTCTGTGCTTCTGTCCTTCTGTCCTTCTGTGCTTCTGTCCTTCTGTGCTTCTGTCCTTCTGTGCTTCTGTCCTTCTGTCCTTCTGTGCTTCTGTCCTTCTGTGCTTCTGTCCTTCTGTCCTTCTGTCCTTCTGTGCTTCTGTGCTTCTGTCCTTCTGTCCTTCTGTGCTTCTGTCCTTCTGTCCTTCTGTCCTTCTGTCCTTCTGTGCTTCTGTCCTTCTGTCCTTCTGTCCTTCTGTGCTTCTGTCCTTCTGTCCTTCTGTGCTTCTGTGCTTCTGTCCTTCTGTCCTTCTGTGCTTCTGTGCTTCTGTCCTTCTGTCCTTCTGTCCTTCTGTCCTTCTGTCCTTCTGTGCTTCTGTCCTTCTGTCCTTCTGTGCTTCTGTCCTTCTGTGCTTCTGTCCTTCTGTGCTTCTGTCCTTCTGTCCTTCTGTGCTTCTGTCCTTCTGTGCTTCTGTCCTTCTGTCCTTCTGTCCTTCTGTGCTTCTGTGCTTCTGTCCTTCTGTCCTTCTGTGCTTCTGTCCTTCTGTGCTTCTGTCCTTCTGTCCTTCTGTCCTTCTGTCCTTCTGTGCTTCTGTCCTTCTGTCCTTCTGTCCTTCTGTGCTTCTGTGCTTCTGTCCTTCTGTCCTTCTGTGCTTCTGTCCTTCTGTCCTTCTGTCCTTCTGTCCTTCTGTGCTTCTGTCCTTCTGTCCTTCTGTCCTTCTGTGCTTCTGTCCTTCTGTCCTTCTGTGCTTCTGTGCTTCTGTCCTTCTGTGCTTCTGTCCTTCTGTGCTTCTGTGCTTCTGTCCTTCTGTCCTTCTGTCCTTCTGTCCTTCTGTCCTTCTGTCCTTCTGTCCTTCTGTGCTTCTGTGCTTCTGTCCTTCTGTGCTTCTGTGCTTCTGTCCTTCTGTGCTTCTGTCCTTCTGTCCTTCTGTCCTTCTGTGCTTCTGTCCTTCTGTGCTTCTGTCCTTCTGTCCTTCTGTCCTTCTGTCCTTCTGTCCTTCTGTGCCTTCTGTCCTTCTGTCCTTCTGTGCTTCTGTCCTTCTGTGCTTCTGTCCTTCTGTGCTTCTGTCCTTCTGTCCTTCTGTGCTTCTGTCCTTCTGTGCTTCTGTCCTTCTGTCCTTCTGTGCTTCTGTGCTTCTGTCCTTCTGTCCTTCTGTGCTTCTGTGCTTCTGTCCTTCTGTGCTTCTGTGCTTCTGTGCTTCTGTGCTTCTGTCCTTCTGTCCTTCTGTCCTTCTGTCCTTCTGTGCTTCTGTCCTTCTGTCCTTCTGTCCTTCTGTGCTTCTGTCCTTCTGTGCTTCTGTCCTTCTGTCCTTCTGTCCTTCTGTGCTTCTGTGCTTCTGTCCTTCTGTGCTTCTGTGCTTCTGTGCTTCTGTCCTTCTGTGCTTCTGTCCTTCTGTGCTTCTGTCCTTCTGTGCTTCTGTCCTTCTGTGCTTCTGTCCTTCTGTCCTTCTGTCCTTCTGTCCTTCTGTCCTTCTGTGCTTCTGTCCTTCTGTCCTTCTGTGCTTCTGTCCTTCTGTGCTTCTGTCCTTCTGTCCTTCTGTGCTTCTGTCCTTCTGTGCTTCTGTCCTTCTGTCCTTCTGTGCTTCTGTGCTTCTGTGCTTCTGTCCTTCTGTCCTTCTGTCCTTCTGTCCTTCTGTGCTTCTGTCCTTCTGTCCTTCTGTCCTTCTGTCCTTCTGTCCTTCTGTGCTTCTGTCCTTCTGTGCTTCTGTGCTTCTGTCCTTCTGTCCTTCTGTCCTTCTGTGCTTCTGTCCTTCTGTCCTTCTGTCCTTCTGTGCTTCTGTGCTTCTGTCCTTCTGTCCTTCTGTGCTTCTGTGCTTCTGTCCTTCTGTGCTTCTGTGCTTCTGTGCTTCTGTCCTTCTGTGCTTCTGTCCTTCTGTCCTTCTGTCCTTCTGTGCTTCTGTGCTTCTGTCCTTCTGTCCTTCTGTCCTTCTGTGCTTCTGTGCTTCTGTGCTTCTGTGCTTCTGTGCTTCTGTGCTTCTGTCCTTCTGTGCTTCTGTGCTTCTGTGCTTCTGTGCTTCTGTCCTTCTGTGCTTCTGTCCTTCTGTCCTTCTGTGCTTCTGTCCTTCTGTCCTTCTGTGCTTCTGTGCTTCTGTCCTTCTGTGCTTCTGTGCTTCTGTGCTTCTGTCCTTCTGTCCTTCTGTGCTTCTGTCCTTCTGTCCTTCTGTGCTTCTGTGCTTCTGTCCTTCTGTGCTTCTGTGCTTCTGTCCTTCTGTCCTTCTGTGCTTCTGTGCTTCTGTGCTTCTGTGCTTCTGTCCTTCTGTGCTTCTGTCCTTCTGTCCTTCTGTGCTTCTGTCCTTCTGTCCTTCTGTGCTTCTGTGCTTCTGTCCTTCTGTGCTTCTGTGCTTCTGTCCTTCTGTCCTTCTGTCCTTCTGTCCTTCTGTGCTTCTGTGCTTCTGTCCTTCTGTCCTTCTGTCCTTCTGTGCTTCTGTGCTTCTGTGCTTCTGTGCTTCTGTCCTTCTGTGCTTCTGTCCTTCTGTCCTTCTGTGCTTCTGTGCTTCTGTCCTTCTGTCCTTCTGTGCTTCTGTGCTTCTGTCCTTCTGTGCTTCTGTGCTTCTGTCCTTCTGTCCTTCTGTCCTTCTGTCCTTCTGTGCTTCTATGCTTCTGTCCTTCTGTCCTTCTGTGCTTCTGTGCTTCTGTCCTTCTGTGCTTCTGTGCTTCTGTCCTTCTGTCCTTCTGTGCTTCTGTCCTTCTGTCCTTCTGTCCTTCTGTGCTTCTGTCCTTCTGTCCTTCTGTGCTTCTGTGCTTCTGTCCTTCTGTGCTTCTGTGCTTCTGTGCTTCTGTCCTTCTGTCCTTCTGTGCTTCTGTGCTTCTGTGCTTCTGTCCTTCTGTGCTTCTGTCCTTCTGTCCTTCTGTCCTTCTGTGCTTCTGTGCTTCTGTCCTTCTGTCCTTCTGTGCTTCTGTGCTTCTGTCCTTCTGTCCTTCTGTGCTTCTGTGCTTCTGTGCTTCTGTCCTTCTGTGCTTCTGTCCTTCTGTCCTTCTGTCCTTCTGTGCTTCTGTGCTTCTGTCCTTCTGTCCTTCTGTGCTTCTGTGCTTCTGTCCTTCTGTCCTTCTGTGCTTCTGTGCTTCTGTCCTTCTGTCCTTCTGTGCTTCTGTCCTTCTGTGCTTCTGTCCTTCTGTCCTTCTGTCCTTCTGTCCTTCTGTGCTTCTGTCCTTCTGTGCTTCTGTGCTTCTGTCCTTCTGTGCTTCTGTGCTTCTGTCCTTCTGTGCTTCTGTCCTTCTGTGCTTCTGTGCTTCTGTGCTTCTGTCCTTCTGCCCTTCTGCGCTTCTGCGCTTCTGTCCTTCTGTGCTTCTGTGCTTCTGTGCTTCTGTCCTTCTGTCCTTCTGTCCTTCTGTGCTTCTGTCCTTCTGTGCTTCTGTGCTTCTGTCCTTCTGTGCTTCTGTGCTTCTGTCCTTCTGTGCTTCTGTCCTTCTGTCCTTCTGTGCTTCTGTCCTTCTGTCCTTCTGTCCTTCTGTGCTTCTGTCCTTCTGTCCTTCTGTCCTTCTGTCCTTCTGTCCTTCTGTGCTTCTGTGCTTCTGTGCTTCTGTCCTTCTGTCCTTCTGTCCTTCTGTGCTTCTGTCCTTCTGTGCTTCTGTGCTTCTGTCCTTCTGTGCTTCTGTGCTTCTGTCCTTCTGTGCTTCTGTCCTTCTGTCCTTCTGTGCTTCTGTCCTTCTGTCCTTCTGTGCTTCTGTCCTTCTGTCCTTCTGTCCTTCTGTGCTTCTGTCCTTCTGTGCTTCTGTCCTTCTGTCCTTCTGTCCTTCTGTGCTTCTGTGCTTCTGTGCTTCTGTCCTTCTGTCCTTCTGTCCTTCTGTGCTTCTGTCCTTCTGTCCTTCTGTGCTTCTGTGCTTCTGTGCTTCTGTCCTTCTGTCCTTCTGTCCTTCTGTCCTTCTGTGCTTCTGTGCTTCTGTCCTTCTGTCCTTCTGTGCTTCTGTGCTTCTGTCCTTCTGTGCTTCTGTCCTTCTGTCCTTCTGTCCTTCTGTGCTTCTGTGCTTCTGTCCTTCTGTCCTTCTGTGCTTCTGTGCTTCTGTCCTTCTGTCCTTCTGTGCTTCTGTGCTTCTGTCCTTCTGTCCTTCTGTGCTTCTGTCCTTCTGTGCTTCTGTCCTTCTGTGCTTCTGTCCTTCTGTCCTTCTGTCCTTCTGTCCTTCTGTGCTTCTGTCCTTCTGTCCTTCTGTGCTTCTGTCCTTCTGTCCTTCTGTCCTTCTGTCCTTCTGTGCTTCTGTCCTTCTGTCCTTCTGTGCTTCTGTCCTTCTGTCCTTCTGTGCTTCTGTGCTTCTGTCCTTCTGTCCTTCTGTGCTTCTGTGCTTCTGTCCTTCTGTGCTTCTGTCCTTCTGTCCTTCTGTCCTTCTGTGCTTCTGTGCTTCTGTCCTTCTGTCCTTCTGTGCTTCTGTGCTTCTGTCCTTCTGTCCTTCTGTGCTTCTGTGCTTCTGTCCTTCTGTCCTTCTGTGCTTCTGTCCTTCTGTGCTTCTGTCCTTCTGTGCTTCTGTCCTTCTGTCCTTCTGTCCTTCTGTGCTTCTGTCCTTCTGTCCTTCTGTCCTTCTGTCCTTCTGTGCTTCTGTCCTTCTGTCCTTCTGTCCTTCTGTGCTTCTGTGCTTCTGTCCTTCTGTCCTTCTGTGCTTCTGTCCTTCTGTGCTTCTGTGCTTCTGTCCTTCTGTCCTTCTGTCCTTCTGTGCTTCTGTCCTTCTGTGCTTCTGTGCTTCTGTCCTTCTGTGCTTCTGTGCTTCTGTCCTTCTGTGCTTCTGTCCTTCTGTGCTTCTGTGCTTCTGTCCTTCTGTCCTTCTGTCCTTCTGTCCTTCTGTCCTTCTGTGCTTCTGTCCTTCTGTCCTTCTGTCCTTCTGTGCTTCTGTGCTTCTGTCCTTCTGTCCTTCTGTGCTTCTGTCCTTCTGTGCTTCTGTGCTTCTGTCCTTCTGTCCTTCTGTGCTTCTGTGCTTCTGTGCTTCTGTCCTTCTGTGCTTCTGTCCTTCTGTGCTTCTGTGCTTCTGTCCTTCTGTGCTTCTGTGCTTCTGTCCTTCTGTCCTTCTGTGCTTCTGTCCTTCTGTCCTTCTGTCCTTCTGTCCTTCTGTGCTTCTGTCCTTCTGTCCTTCTGTCCTTCTGTGCTTCTGTCCTTCTGTGCTTCTGTCCTTCTGTCCTTCTGTTTCTCCCCTTTTCCCCGTGATCAGGTTTCCTCACTTTGAACATGATGCTGTTTCATGCCTGTACGCTGGAGTTATTTTGCAAGTCTTTCACATTTTTGCTTGCGGCTTCAGTGGCTACTGTGATTTTTATAGCAGTTTCAAATATCAGATTTGTTTCTGAAAGCAAACGTCTCTGAATCCGATCATCATCTATGCCAAGTCGTTCCCTCAGCATTTGGTGTAAAGTTGCTCAGTCTTGCTCTAAGCCATGGTCAATCTTCTTCTCTTTATCCTTCAGATTCTTCATTTTTCATCATCACTGATCCTGTTCATATCCTCAATCTGGTGTCACACCGGACTTTCTGATTCTTCCTCATCGCCAGAAATGTAGTATATTATAAATGTATCAATCAGACTACTACATAAATGAAGTTGAAGTTAACACTTTACTCTGTTTGCAGCAACAGACATGAATGCTGCATGCCTCACCCACACTTCTTCGACTCAATTTCCAGAGCTGTGTTTCCCAAAAGCATCGTAAGCCAAAGTTGATCATAGAGAATATTGGTGGCAATTGTTCTACGATCAACTTAGGCTTACGATGCTTTTGGGGAACCCAGCTCAGGGGCGTACGTCGCTAACTCAGTTAGCTGGATTTGATTGTTGGCGATTTGGCATGATCTTGGATTGTTTGGTTCTTCGACGCTCATCCTGGACTTGCTGTCATAGCAACAGGGGTCCGTTCTTCGTACGTTGCTTAAAACATCCGAGATCAAATAAGACATCCAAGATGATTGTCAGGATTCCATCTTCACCACCACGCTCTCCTTCACCTCCGCCCACTCGTTCTCTCTCTCCGCCCAGTCATCACGTCACCCGTTCACTCTGTTAAATCTTGAGTAATGATGAATTGCTTTGACTTGTGAAAGTGAAAACTGATTAGGGGTTGCACGACTACTGATTTCTGCTAGTCGATTTCTTATCAAAACAATATTCGAGTTACTCTACTACTCGTGGTTCATGCGACTGTAAATGAAAAGACATGAAATAGTTATTATCAATAAACTTTTATTAGCCCAATTCATAGCCTAATGCAACAATTACATATGTAAACTCTTAAAACATTATAATTATTATGAGTATGACATTACATATTTTAATTTTCATGTAACACAGAGTAAAGCCAAATAAATAACCGTTTTTGCCTTTCATTTCATACGCAATCGCTTTTAGGGGCCGTTCACATATCGCGTCTTTTGCGAAAAAGTTTGTTATTTCAGTAATGTAGGCGTGCGGCAGGCGCGCTCATAATGGAAGCGACGCGGTCGCGGCGCGCTCGTTTTTCCAGGCGCGCCTATGCCGCGGCGAGATGAAAATGTCTCAACTTTTCAGAATTCCGCAAGAGGTGCGCAGGTCATGAGACAAAAACCAACCGATAAGCTTGCATTTCCGTAACAACATCGAAAGCTCGGCCGAACAGCTGATCATAGCTGTACAGGGCGGGTTTTTATTTCTCATTTCCATATATCTAGTGGTAAAGCTAATGCAAGGGCTAGAAATCATTAATCCTTTGCTGATACTTCCTCGTCAGCGCAGTTCATGTTTGCATAGCAACGACAGACGCCATGGGAGCGCAAGCACTTGTGGAAAGGAGGAGAGCGTTTTTAGACGCGATATGTGAACGGCTCCTTACAGAGTTGGCAAATTACGATATTTTTGTCATCCTTGATGAAATACTTCCACACATCTGATGTGTGGTGTCTGTTGGTGACGTTCGCCATTTTGAATTCATTTATGGTTAATGGGCGCTCGAGTAGTCGATTGTTTCCGACAGCGCCGAATAGTGGTTGAAGTAGTCGATCTCTCGACTACTCGACTAGTCTGTGCAAGCCTTAAAACTGATAAACTTATGTTAATGTAAAAATATTTTGCCATGAGTTATTGATCACATTTTTCCCGAGTGTAGTTCATTGTAATGACATTTTGTTTTCCTCTTTTGTGCACTTTTACATAATACACCAACACTTGTATCTGTTCCCAAGAAAGTGGTGGCTGAAATATGTGCAGTAAGTGGACATTTTCTAACTTTCCAAAGGAAAGAAAGTATAAGACTTTGTAATGTCCATTTGTTTCCATTGCACTGGACAGCGAATAAACCCTCTCAGATAACTGTCATATGGAGGAACTAGCCTACCTGCAAGTGCAGAAATAACTTTACTTAATTTATACTTGTATGCTTTATGGCTGCAATATAAGTTGCAGGATTCCACATCTACAGAAAGGCCTACAGAAGAGTCTGCACAGACAGAGGAGACATAGGCCTACAGGTGGGCAGTGGATAGCCAACTTCTCCTTTTTATTTGTTGCATGAGGCATGTGTATCTCTTGTTGCAGGCACTTGGCCACTGGCTTTTCTTTACAAAGAACAATTGAAATAAAACTCAAGGAACTAAGCATATTTATCTTTTATTAAACATTTAATGAAAAGTCTTTTTTTTGGGGGGGTGGGGGGGGGTGGGGGGTGGGGGCGCAATGTTGTGTAATATGGCACATGCAACAGTGTCACAGGCCCTGTCAGGTGTGCAACCCTCAGACTTTTCAGACACTGAAATCTTCCCTTTAGTTAGCCAGTTAATTTCATTGTGTGCCCTTGTCCTGGCTAGAGCTGTATTGTAACTGGTTTGGGTCAGGGAATGGGGTCATAAAACACCTGTCTGCAGGCAGGAACATGTTATAATCACCTATGAAAAAATGCAGTACTGTTAGGATCAGCATAAGTGTATGTAATACAGCGAGCTTGATATTTAATTGTGGAACTTTTCTTACCACTTTCAAATAATGTGCATAAATGTGAATCTCTGAAAATTCTTAAGTCATGCACAGATCCTGGCCATTTTGCTTTCACATTTGTGATATGGAAGATTTTAGTCAACTGCCTTTTTTTTATTTGATATAATGTTACTAATCTGGAATATTAAGAATCCCCCCCCCCCCCCCCAGTGCTGTTCCTCAAACTCGAAACAAAGAGTCATTGTTGTGGTTTCCACACTTTATCAAGTAAGAAATGTTTCTTGAGCTCCAAAACTCAGCATATTAGAGTGATTTCTGTTAGATCATGTGGGACTGAAGACTGGAGTAATGTGGTTTAGCCATCACAGAATGATTTTGAAATCATTAAAAAAAAAAAAAAGTTAAAATAAAAAAGGGTTATTTTATATTGTCTTACTATTTCACAATACTCGTGTTTTTGACTGCATTTTTGATCAACTAAATGCAGCTTTGTGGAGCAGAAGACACTTATTTTAAAAACACATTGGAATTGTCCACCTTATGTGAATTTGTGTAAAGACTTGTTATTTTTAAGACAACCACAAGATGGGATCAGAGCATTGAACATTGAGCAACTAAACAACTTTAAATCAGAGAACCTGTTCAGTAAATATGTCTTTACATTTACAGCCTCAGTTCAAAAACGAATCAACTAAAAACCTTACTCTCAGATAACCACACACCGTCTGAGTTCAATTGAAGACCAATTCAAATGTTTGAGTTCCCATGTTATATTTCTTACAGCACTTTAATTCAGTTTCAAAGAACAGCCTGTTGTTTAAGGAATGCAATCTTACCAGTTATTTTCATACTATTGCAGAATAATTTCCCCTGTTACTTTCACTGTAAATGTATGTTTCATTTTATTGTACATCTATTGTACAAGGCGACGAGTTTTCATCATGACGCGCTCCGGAGCGCACGGACTCATAACAACGGGAGCGCGCATTGGTCTCTGTGCGCGTAACACCGCGTGATAGTGGATATACACATTCACCAATCCCGAGCACTTGCCAGAGTGGCGAGCAATGAGCGGGTTTGCAGAGTCTTGTCAGTGAATGTCTCATCAGTGAATGTCTCAGTGTGTGTCTCAGATCTTCCTGAAGCAACAGCATCGCTCGCGTGAGGTCCACGCGCGTCATGGCGGGAGCGCAGCCGGGAGTTCACGCGCTTCAGCTCAAACGCGTGTCCGTGCCCGAGAAGCTCAGGACGGGGGACAAGTTCATGAAGTGGGACGATGTAAGTAACATTCATGGCAGATTCAGATTCTCAGTGTACTTGTGGAGCAGTGTTAGCGCGAGCTGTCAGGGTCAGTCAAAAGTCACAATTACATGCTGGTTTACTCTAGAATTGTTTTTGTGTCTTATATTAGAATATTTTTGAAAACCTATTAAAAAGCTATTCACCCCATAATGAACCTTCTGTCATCGTTTACTCTCCCTCATGTCGTTCCAAACCCGTGTGAATGTTTTCCTTGGAACATCATAATCCCAGTGTAGAGAAAGACAGATTGGTTTGGTTCGGAAATGATGACAGAATTTACATTTAGAGTGATTCTCTCATTAAATGCAGATATGTTGTGTAAACAAAGGTACTCTTCAGTGTCAGTGTACTGTATTGCACTATACCGTTGTCATGTCATATTTGCATAGTTGCATCTATTTCAGCTCTAATGGACTGTTAGTTTGTTAGTGCTGTTTGTTTGACATCATGTTTAGGCAAATGACCTTTATTTATAACTGTAATCATAACAGATGGCAATGCACCTTGCACGTGAACACGGAAATGTTACGATTCTCTTCAATGTAATGTTTCCTCGAGCTCATATTTTCCCCTAAAGCTTTCCGATACTCCTCTCCTGCCATAAAAGGTCAAAGCTGCCTGTGAAAGTCCTCAAGCCCAAGTGATTCGATTAGAGAAACAAAATGCTGACATAGAGCTTCATGGAGGGACAAACAACTAAACAACAGAGAAAACCTCAGATTTTACTTGATGATGAGAAACTGTCATCCATGGGTGAATTAGACATTAATTGTAGATAGGTTCTTTGTATTATTGATTTTCCAGAATGAATGCACGTAAGTCATGGGAGAACTATATTGTTTTAATTCCAAGCCTGATTTAAACTGTGATGAGAGATGACAGTGTGTCTGCTTCTGAGGAGACTTTATATGGGATAGAAGTGGGATTTATATTTTCCTATCAGAAACCATTTCTCTCCAGTCGATCATAATTCGGTTTAAAGGGGGACTACACCTGCTGGTTTACTGAACATCTTTAGCGATTTGTTGTGCTTTGGGAGTTCTTCAATATCCACAGTGTTTTGCCCATCCTATGAACGGCAGAAATTAGTGAATGAGTGATTTTGTAAAGCACCTGAAAGCACTACTGTATGTATTGAACCTGCAGCAGATCAAGATGAAGATGAAGATGATGATGATGATGATGATGATGATGAAGGTGATGAAACCTAATCCGTGATGCTGTAACTGTGTTTCTTAGACAGACATGAACACACAGTTAAATCTCTGTCAAGTGAAGAGGTGTGGCTGGGGCGATCAACAACCAATCTGATTCCTTCAAGTAATTGCATAATCGTATAGTCACGTAATTGTCTAGTCATTTAAGCAATCCACCAACTAGTCGAGTTTGTACATCTTTCAGTAAGAAGAAGCATTGTTCTCATGAAATGTTGTATTTTTAGCACTTCTCGTGTTATTGCCTCACTTTGCTGTATTCCTCATTGGTAAGTCGTTTTGGATAAAAGCTTCTGCTAAATAATTAAATATAAATGTCATGTATGGCAGTGACAACAATATAAAATATAAAACAGAACGATGAATGATGCCGTGTGTTTCCGGTGTGTTTTGGATTTTCCCAGTTTTCCCAGTGTGTTTCCTGACGTGTGCATGAGGAGCAGGGATGCATGTGATGCTCTGGCTCCAGGATTTTCCCAGTGTGTTTCCTGACGTGTGCATGAGGAGCAGGGATGCATGTGATGCTCTGGCTCCAGGATTTTCCCAGTGTATTTCCTGACGTGTGCATGAGGAGCAGGGATGCATGTGATGCTCTGGCTCCAGGATTTTCCCAGTTTTCCCAGTGTGTTTCCTGACGTGTGCATGAGGAGCAGGGGTGCATGTGATGCTCTGGCTCCAGGATTTTCCCAGTGTGTTTCCTGATGTGTGCATGAGGAGCAGGGGTGCATGTGATGCTCTGGCTCCAGGATTTTCCCAGTGTGTTTCCTGACGTGTGCATGAGGAGCAGGGGTGCATGTGATGCTCTGGCTCCAGGATTTTCCCAGTTTTCCCAGTGTGTTTCCTGACGTGTGCATGAGGAGCAGGGGTGCATGTGATGCTCTGGCTCCAGGATTTTCCCAGTGTGTTTCCTGATGTGTGCATGAGGAGCAGGGGTGCATGTGATGCTCTGGCTCCAGGATTTTCCCAGTGTGTTTCCTGATGTGTGCATGAGGAGCAGGGGTGCATGTGATGCTCTGGCTCCAGGATTTTCCCAGTTTTCCCAGTGTGTTTCCTGACGTGTGCATGAGGAGCAGGGATGCATGTGATGCTCTGGCTCCAGGATTTTCCCAGTTTTCCCAGTGTGTTTCCTGACGTGTGCATGAGGAGCAGGGATGCATGTGATGCTCTGGCTCCAGGATTTTCCCAGTTTTCCCAGTGTGTTTCCTGACGTGTGCATGAGGAGCAGGGATGCATGTGATGCTCTGGCTCCAGGATTTTCCCAGTTTTCCCAGTGTGTTTCCTGACGTGTGCATGAGGAGCAGGGATGCATGTGATGCTCTGGCTCCAGGATTTTCCCAGTTTTCCCAGTGTGTTTCCTGACGTGTGCATGAGGAGCAGGGATGCATGTGATGCTCTTGCTCCAGGATTTTCTGTTTAACTTTTATCTTCTGTGAGTCAGGATTGTTTTCCTTCTCACTGGTAAAACTGAACGGAAAAGAGGCTTGCCTGTAAAAAGCTTTTGAAGCCCAGAGTTTTTATGCAAACGCTGGTTGAACGCTTTAGTTCGGTTGTTTACAGTTGCTGAGGAGCTTCGCAACTTTACTTCTTTTTTAATGTAGAGTTGATCTGATGTGCGTCACACGTGTGTGTTTATCTGCTGTCTCGTCCAATCAGAGTCTGAACTCTCTGTTTTCTAATATTAGTTTAGCTGTTTTTGCATTTGAACTCAAGTGTTTCAGAATGTGAATCTGTTTTACACTGATGTTATTTTGATTCTGATATGAATATCTGATCTTTTGTCCTCCATCAAGATTAAAAAAAGAAGAAGAAAATAATCAGAGAATAAAAAAAAAAATGTTTTCAATGAATTATCAAAAATTAGACGTGGCACAACTGATATATTTTGTATTCAACTGGCAACAAAATAACTGTTATATAATAATATACCATATGATCTGCCCAAAATAGTCTGGGGACACTAAGGATCACATCACCGGCTCACTTGGCATTTAACACACTTTTATGGTCATTATTAAACTGTCTTGTCAGATGTCTGACTGCATGCATGTTGCCATTGTGCAGACAATGACAGAACGTTTCAGTAATGAAACGCCTTCAGGAATCCAGAGCTCATTTCTCCAGCCATTGATTGGCTCCTCAAGCGTCTGGCTTTAAATCTCCTCACTGGGAGAAACAGGACTCTCTGTAACTGCAGATCCCGTAGGATCGCAACTGTTTCTTCAGACAGCAGTGAGATTACATGGAGATCAAACCGAGACGTTCTCTAGGAATGTGTGTGTAAATCATCATCCGCTGTGTAAACGAAGCTCTATCCTCCTCAGGCTTGGGCTCGTTTTTAACGTTTCATTGAGGAGATGGAGGCTTCAGTGTTTCAGTGTTTAAGGAGGCAAAGTAATTTGGAACTTGCTCCATTATCTACAAAATTCTCAGCTGTGGTTTCTCTGCCAGTGTGTTTGTCTTACAATGGCAGAATCTGCATCTAAAAGCGTCCCAGTAATAAATCATGTAGAAACAGGACCCTGTCAGACGAGTTGTTGACCGTATACATGATCGGACACACTCAGTAAAAGCTGTGGTGTTATCTCTTCTCAGAGCACACTGGTCACAGATGTTGTGTTGTGGACTGATACTAAAGCACTGATGTGTGTCGAATGTCTGCATGCGTAATCGGCCCCTGCTGAAGTTTAGGGACTATAAAACACCACTGCGTTCCTCCACAAAAACGTGCTGGTCTTTTTATAGAGCTCCAGTAATATTTGCAGTTGCTATGTGAAGTCCTGAGGGTTAAATGAAACACGAGCTGCTCCTGTCTCTCTGCGTCTGACGGCTCACACTCAACTCTCTGTTTCATTCACGACAAGGTTTGTGTTGCAGGAACTACAGTGCTCTATTTACTCTAGTTCACATCTATCTTACTCTTTAATATCTCTCTTTTTCTCTCATCAACACAAACACGCCATACTTCTAATTCTTCTCATCTACCCATGTTTCTCTTGAACATACTGATTATGTTGACTGTAATAAAATACCTAGTGTGCAGTGCTGACCCTGATGACCCTGATGTGTTTGTCTGGTGTTTTGAGGTGATTGTCGATTGATGCGTTTGTCTGGTGTTTTGATGTGATTGTCTGATGTTTTGATGCGTTTGTCTGGTGTTTTGAGGTGATTGTCTGGTGTTTTGAGGTGATTGTCTGGTGTTTTGAGGTGATTTGTCTGGTGTTTTGAGGTGATTGTCTGGTGTTTTGAGGTGATTGTCTGGTGTTTTGATGTGTTTGTCTGGTGTTTTGATGTGTTTGTCTGGTGTTTTAAGGTGATTTTCTGGTGTTTTGAGGTGATTGTCTGGTGTTTTGAGGTGATTGTCTGGTGTTTGAGGTGATTGTCTGGTGTTTTGATGTGTTTGTCTGGTGTTTTGATGTGTTTGTCTGGTGTTTTGATGTGTTTGTCTGGTGTTTTGATGTGTTTGTCTGGTGTTTTGAGGTGATTGTCTGGTGTTTTGAGGTGATTGTCTGGTGTTTTGAGTGTTTTGAGGTGATTGGTGTTTTGAGGTGATTGTCTGGTGTTTTGAGTGTTTTGAGGTGATTGTCTGGTGTTTGAGGTGATTGTCTGGTGTTTGAGGTGATTGTCTGGTGGTGATTGTCTGGTGTTTGAGGTGATTGTCTGGTGTTTGAGGTGATTGTCTGGTGTTTTGAGGTGATTGTCTGGTGTTTGAGGTGATTGTCTGGTGTTTTGAGTGTTTTGAGGTGATTGTCTGGTGTTTTGAGTGTTTTGAGGTGATTGTCTGGTGTTTGAGGTGATTGTCTGGTGTTTTGAGGTGATTGTCTGGTGTTTTGAGGTGATTGTCTGGTGTTTTGAGGTGATTGGTGTTTTGATGTGTTTGTCTGGTGTTTTGAGGTGATTGTCTGGTGTTTTGAGTGTTTTGAGGTGATTGTCTGGTGTTTGAGGTGATTGTCTGGTGTTTTGATGTGTTTGTCTGGTGTTTTGAGGTGATTGTCTGGTGTTTTGAGTGTTTTGAGGTGATTGGTGTTTTGAGGTGATTGTCTGGTGTTTTGAGTGTTTTGAGTGTTTTGAGGTGATTGTCTGGTGTTTGAGGTGATTGTCTGGTGTTTGAGGTGATTGTCTGGTGTTTGAGGTGATTGTCTGGTGGTGATTGTCTGGTGTTTGAGGTGATTGTCTGGTGTTTTGAGGTGATTGTCTGGTGTTTGAGGTGATTGTCTGGTGTTTTGAGGTGATTGTCTGGTGTTTGAGGTGATTGTCTGGTGTTTTGAGGTGATTGTCTGGTGTTTGAGGTGATTGTCTGGTGTTTTGAGTGTTTTGAGGTGATTGTCTGGTATTTTGAGGTGATTGTCTGGTGTTTGAGGTGATTGTCTGGTGTTTTGAGGTGATTGTCTGGTGTTTGAGGTGATTGTCTGGTGTTTTGAGTGTTTTGAGGTGATTGTCTGGTGTTTTGAGTGTTTTGATGCGTTTGTCTGGTGTTTTGATGTATTTGTCTGGTGTTTTGATGTGATTGGTGTTTTGATGTGTTTGTCTGGTGTTTTGAGGTGATTGTCTGGTGTTTTGAGTGTTTTGAGGTGATTGTCTGGTGTTTGAGGTGATTGTCTGGTGTTTTGAGTGTTTTGAGGTGATTGTCTGGTGTTTGAGGTGATTGTCTGGTGTTTTGAGTGTTTTGATGTGTTTGTCTGGTGTTTTGAGGTGATTGTCTGGTGTTTGAGGTGATTGTCTGGTGTTTTGAGTGTTTTGATGTGTTTGTCTGGTGTTTTGAGGTGATTGTCTGGTGTTTTGAGTGTTTTGAGGTGATTGTCTGGTGTTTGAGGTGATTGTCTGGTGTTTGAGGTGATTGTCTGGTGGTGATTGTCTGGTGTTTTGAGTGTTTTGAGGTGATTGTCTGGTGTTTTGATGCGTTTGTCTGGTGTTTTGATATGATTGTCTGGTGTTTTGATGTGTTTGTCTGGTGGTTTGATGTGATTGTCTGGTGTTCTGATGTGTTTGTCTGGTGTTTTGAGGTGATTGTCTGGTGTTTTGAGGTGATTGTGTTTGTCTGGTGTTTTGATGTGTTTGGTGTTTTGAGGTGATTGTCTGGTGTTTTGATGTGTTTGTCTGGTGTTTTGAGGCGATTGTCTGGTGTTTTGATGCATTTGTCTGGTGTTTTGATATGATTGTCTGGTGTTTTGATGTGTTTGTCTGGTGGTTTGATGTGATTGTCTGGTGTTTTGATGTGTTTGTCTGGTGTTTTGAGGTGATTGTCTGGTGTTTTGAGGTGATTGTCTGGTGTTTTATGTATTGTCTGGTGTTTTGAGGTGATTGTGTTTGTCTGGTGTTTTGATGTGTTTGGTGTTTTGAGGTGATTGTCTGGTGTTTTGATGTGATTGTCTGGTGTTTTGAGGTGATTGTCTGGTGTTTTGATGTGATTGTCTGGTGTTTTGAGGTGATTGTCTGGTGTTTTGATGTGATTGTCTGGTGTTTTGATGTGTTTGTCTGGTGGTTTGATGTGATTGGTGTTTTGATGTGTTTGTCTGGTGTTTTGAGGTGATTGTCTGGTGTTTTGAGGTGATTGTGTTTGTCTGGTGTTTTGATGTGTTTGGTGTTTTGAGGTGATTGTCTGGTGTTTTGAGGTGATTGTCTGGTGTTTGAGGTGATTGTCTGGTGTTTTGATGTGTTTGTCTGGTGTTTTGATGTGTTTGTCTGGTGGTTTGATGTGATTGTCTGGTGTTTTGATGTGTTTGTCTGGTGTTTTGATGTGTTTGTCTGGTGTTTTGAGGTGATTGTGTTTGTCTGGTGTTTTGATGTGTTTGGTGTTTTGAGGTGATTGTCTGGTGTTTTGAGGTGATTGTCTGGTGTTTTGAGGTGATTGTCTGGTGTTTTGATGCATTTGTCTGGTGTTTTGATATGATTGTCTGGTGTTTTGATGTGATTGTCTGGTGTTTTGAGGTGATTGTCTGGTGTTTTGATGTGTTTTGAGGTGATTGTCTGGTGTTTTGATGTGATTGTCTGGTGTTTTGATGTGTTTGTTTGGTGTTTTGATGTGTTTGTCTGGTGTTTTGATGTGATCGTCTGGTGTTTTGATGTGTTTGTCTGGTGTTTTGATGTATTTGTCTGGTGTTTTGATGTGTTTGTCTGGTGTTTTGAGGTGTTTGTCTGATGTTTTGATGCGTTTGTCTGGTGTTTTGATGTATTTGTCTGGTGTTTTGATGTGATTGGTGTTTTGATGTGTTTGTCTGGTGTTTTGAGGTGATTGTCTGGTGTTTTGAGTGTTTTGAGGTGATTGTCTGGTGTTTTGAAGTGATTGTCTGGTGTTTGATGTGATTGGTGTTTTGATGTGTTTGTCTGGTGTTTTGAGGTGATTGTCTGGTGTTTTGAGTGTTTTGAGGTGATTGTCTGGTGTTTTGAAGTGATTGTCTGGTGTTTGATGTGATTGTCTGGTGTTTTGATGCGTTTGTCTGGTGTTTTGAGGTGATTGTCTGGTGTTTGAGGTGATTGTCTGGTGTTTTGAGGTGATTGTCTGGTGTTTTGATGTGTTTTGAGGTGATTGTCTGGTGTTTTGAGGTGATTGTCTGGTGTTTTGATGTATTTGTCTGGTGTTTTGATGTGATTGTCTGGTGTTTTGATGTGTTTTCTGGTGTTTTGAGGTGATTGTCTGGTGTTTTGAGTGTTTTGAGGTGATTGTCTGGTGTTTTGAAGTGATTGTCTGGTGTTTGAGGTGATTGTCTGGTGTTTTGATGCGTTTGTCTGGTGTTTTGAGGTGATTGTCTGGTGTTTGAGGTGATTGTCTGGTGTTTTGAGGTAATTGTCTGGTGTTTTGAGGTAATTGTCTGGTGTTTTGATGTATTTGTCTGGTGTTTTGATGTGATTGTCTGGTGTTTTGATGTGTTTGTCTGGTGTTTTGAGGTGATTGTCTGGTGTTTTGAGTGTTTTGAGGTGATTGTCTGGTGTTTTGAAGTGATTGTCTGGTGTTTGAGGTGATTGTCTGGTGTTTTGATGCGTTTGTCTGGTGTTTTGATGTGATTGTCTGGTGTTTGAGGTGATTGTCTGGTGTTTTGAGGTGATTGTCTGGTGTTTTGAGGTGATTGTCTGGTGTTTTGATGTATTTGTCTGGTGTTTTGATGTGTTTGTCTGGTATTTTGAGGTGATTGTCTGGTGTTTTGATGTGTTTGTCTGGTATTTTGAGGTGATTGTCTGGTGATTTGATGTGTTTGTCTGGTGTTTTGATGTGATTGTCTGGTGTTTTGATGTGTTTGTCTGGTGTTTTGATGTGTTTGTCTGGTGTTTTGATGTGATTGTCTGGTGTTTTGATGTGTTTGTCTGGTGTTTTGATGTGTTTGTCTGGTGTTTTGATGTGTTTGTCTGGTGTTTTGATGTGTTTGTCTGGTGTTTTGAGGTGTTTGTCTGGTGTTTTGATGTGTTTGTCTGGTGTTTTGAGGTGATTGTCTGGTGTTTTGAGGTGATTGTTTGGTGTTTTGATGTGTTTGTCTGTTGTTTTGATGTGTTTGTCTGGTGTTTTGAGGTGATTGTCTGGTGTTTTGAGGTGATTGTCTGGTGTTTTGAGGTGATTGTCTGGTGTTTTGATGTGTTTGTCTGGTGTTTTGAGGTGATTGTCTGGTGTTTTGATGTGTTTGTCTGTTGTTTTGATGTGTTTGTCTGGTGTTTTGATGTGTTTGTCTGGTGTTTTGTAGGACTGCACCACAGTTACGCCGGTGACGCTGCGGGTCGACCCTCAGGGCTTCTACCTTTACTGGACCGATCAGAATAAGGTAATTTCTTTCTTTTTTTTCAAATTCTGATTTGAAGCAAACTGTGTCCTGCGTTATAGATAGTCAATAATAGCAAGTGTCTCCTACAGAGTGGTTCGCTTTTATTTAATGCATGTAAGTTTCTTCTCAAAACATAAAGGCCTTTTTAGTCTAACCCTAACCCAAAATGGCACCCTTAACCCTTCATCATTCAGAAAGTCTGTACACACTGTGGCCAAATGTAAGAGTGTTGGCTTTCAGGGTTTCATCCCGGTCTCTAACAGCAGTAAGGGAACCATTGGCCAGCATGTGAAGATCTGTGCGACCCTCCAATATTCCCCAGAACATCACTGTCTCACCACCAAACCGGTCATGCTGGATGTTGCAGTCAGCATAACGTTCCCCATGGCATCTCCAGACTCTTTCATGCCACCCTCATGAAGTGTGTTTCTAACCGGTTGATGCACACCAGGTCCTTCTCTAGGGCTCTTGCACTGCTCTTCCTGTTCCTGTTCCTCCTCCTGTTCCTACTGTTCTTCCTCCTGTTTCTTCTCCTGCTCTGCTTGTTCCTCCTGTTCCTCCTCCTGTTCCTCCTCCTGCTCCGCCTGTTCCTACTCCTGTTCCTCTTCTTTCTCCTCCTGTTCCTCCCCCTGTTCCTCTTCCTGTTCCTCCCCCTGTTCCTCTTCCTGTTCCTCCTCCTGCTCCGCCTGTTCCTCCTGTTCCTCCTCCTGCTCCACCTGTTCTTCCTGTTCCTCTTCCTGTTCCTCCTCCTGTTCCTACTGTTCTTCCTCCTGTTTCTCCTCCTGTTCATCCTCCTGCTCTGCTTGTTCCTCCTGTTCCTCCTCCTGTTCCTCCTCCTGTTCCGCCTGTTCCTACTCCTGTTCCTCTTCCTACTCTGCCTGTTCCTCCCCCTGTTCCTCTTCCTGTTCCTCCCCCTGTTCCTCTTCCTGTTCCTCCTCCTGCTCCGCCTGTTCCTCCTGTTCCTCCTCCTGCTCCACCTTTTCTTCCTGTTCCTCTTCCTGTTCCTACTGTTCCTCCCCCTGTTCCTCCTGTTCCTCCCCCTGCTCCTCCTGTTCCTCCTCCTGCTCCTCCTGTTCCTCCCCCTGCTCCTCCTGCTCCTCCTGTTCCTCCTCCTGCTCCACTTGTTCTTCCTGTCACTCTTCCTGTTCCTCCTCCTGCTCCACCGGTTCTTCCTGTTCTTCCCCCTGTTCCTCTTCCTGTTCCTCCTGCTCCACCTGTTCTTCCTGTCCCTCTTCCTGTTCCTCCTCCTGCTCCGCCTGTTCCTCCTGTTCCTCCTGTTCCTCCCCCGTTCCTCCTCCTGTTCCTCCTGTTCCTCCCCTGTTCCTCCTCCTGTTCCTCCTCCTGCTCCGCCTGTTCCTCCTCCTGTTCCTCCTCCTGCTCCACCTGTTCCTCCTCCTGTTCCTCCTCCTGTTCCTCTTACTGTTCCTCCTCCTGTTCCTCCTCCTGCTCCACCTGTTCCTCCTCCTGTTCCTCTTCCTGTTCCTCCTCCTGCTCCTCCTGTTCCTCCTCCTGTTCCTCTTACTGTTCCTCTTACTGTTCCTCCTGTTCCTACTCCTGTTCCTCCTATTCCTCCTTTTCCTCCTCCTGTTCCTCCTCCTGCTCCTCCTGTTCCTCCTCCTTTTCCTCTTCCTCTTCCTGTTCCTTCTCACACACAGGAGCAGAGACTGGTCCTGCTGCTGGGTTATTGCTCTTCTCCTTCTCCTTCTCCTTGTGTAATTGCCCATCTCCCACTATATGCTCCATACTATTGAATCTGTGCTAGGAGAAACAACATGTGACGGGATGGATTTGGACAATCTGTGGAACTGATTGTGTTGCAGGTACTGCCTCATGCGACAGACAGGGACCCTAACAAAACACAAAACTAAAGACAAATCAGTCAGGAAGGATAAAGATAAAGGATAAATTGTCTGTGGCCTCCCCCTGCAAACCCATTCCCTGTTTAAGGGCTGTGTTACTGTTGCCTACAGTCAGCTCCTGTTAGTGTATGAAGCTCTGTGGAAAGTGTAAGATGTTCGGAAGTTAAGAGTTGTATAGTGTATTCAGCCTTTACTTTATTCAGTGTACACACACACAGTTAGTTCAGGAGTGCCGATATAACAATCCAGCACCTCTGGGACGTTTCAGTGTTTTCATCACTCTACTTTCTCTGTGTTTGTTCCAGACAATTTTTTTTTTCCAGACAAGTTTCTTTCGAATTATGTGCTCTGGTGAATCGTGACCAGTAACACCAAATACATGCATTAAGAAATGAAGAAGAGTCCATTTTAAAATCATACTGATGTTTGTAAAGATGTTAAGTCATGCCAATAGGTCTTTTTCTGTCTGATTCTCAACAGAGCTCTGCTCTTCTTCTATTGAACACAGTTCAGAAAACACTATCATATCGGGTTACAGAGACTAACTGAGACAGAAAACTTAAACCCTAGAGGTGATTTGCTAATGGAGAGATGCTTTGTCAGATCCTCTGACTCCTGTGGCTCTACATCTAGTGTGTCCATCATATAATTATCTGACATGTCATCATGTGTGTGCAGTCGCTCCAGTCATTAACTGAACTTCTTTGAGATTGCAGCTCATCTTCGATGTCGATGGCATCAGGACAGGTTGATCTTGAGTACCACAGCTCAGTATCTCAGATCATCTGTGCTCCTGAAAAAGATGATTTCTTATGACTAGACCTGTACGCAACTATTGAAGTCCACTAGTGAGTGTTTGTTTGTTTATGTATTTGAGCTGAATTGGAAGATACAACTAATCGGAGAGCTTTCAGTGTGTTGATGACATGGATGATGACAGTCAAGAAGTTGTATCTCTAAAATTCATCCTCTTTAAAGCAAATTCACTACCTGTAACGATACATTTCAGAACAATCATAGTCAGACTCAGAACACACATCATCACTGATCCTGAATCTGAACCTGCAAACTCTGACCTCTGGAAATTACAGCAGGTTTAGTGTGTTTATGCATCAAATGGACAGTAAAAAAAAAAAAAGTTTTTTTTTTTTTTTTTTTTTGCATTAATAGTTTATTAGTGTAGTTTAGTGTGTATGCATAGAACACACAGGGTGTGTGTCCTTCTGTGGAGTGTGGAGTTAGATCCTCAGGAACAGGTTCTACTCCACTGTCTCTCTGGGATCAGGTTTGAGTTCACACTGATGACAGTCAGTCCCAGAGGATTCTGTGCTGTCCCACAATGCAGCGCATTCACTCTCACACACACACACACACACACACACACACACACACACACACACACACACACACACACACACACACACACACACACAAACACACACAAACACACACACACACACACACACACAAACAAACACACACACACACACACACACACACACAAACAAACAAACAAACAAACAAACAAACAAACACACACACACACTCTCACACACACACTCTCACACACTCTCTCATACACAGACAGTCTCACACACACTCTCACACACACACTCTCTCTCATACACAGACAGTGTGTGATTCTACAGTGTGTGAATGGCGATTGTATTACATGGAACGTGAAAATAGAGACACCAGCCACCATAGTCACATGTTTGCCGGGAGCCAGAGCGCCTGACATCAAAGCAAATTTAAAAGTGCTGGCTAATGCTAATCATAAATTCTCTAAGGTTATTATTCACATCGGCACATATGATGTTCGACTCCGCCAGTCGGAGATCACCAAAATTAATATTAAAGAGGTGTGTGAACTCGCAAGTACAATCTCAGGCACTGTAATTTGCTCTGGCCCCCTTCCTGTTAGCAGGAGTGATGAGATAGTTAGTAGATTGTCATCACTCAATGGCTGGTTGTCTAAGTGGTGTCCGCAAAATAATATAGGGTTAATAGACAATTGGAAAAGTTTTTGGGGCAGACCTGACCTGTTGAAAAGAGATGGTATTCATCTTTCCTGGGATGGTGCTGCTCTTCTCTCTAGTAATATGGCACATAGTCTTAGAGCTCAAACATGACAATCTGGGGCTCAGGTCAGGAAGCAGACAGACTGGCTAAACCGACCGTCTGCTAGCTGTCTCACCTCACCAAGGTCAGATAAATCCCGTCACATAGAGACTCTTTCACCTAGATATCATCATATAGAGACTGTGTCTGTTCCCCGAATTTGGAAATACAAAAAACTCCCAAATCCATTTAAGGGTAATAATTTAATTGATGTTCAACAAATAAAAAACAGATATAATATGGATGAGCAAATGATAAAGCTTGGGTTGCTGAATATTCGATCCCTTACTTCAAAAGCACTCATTGTTAATGATGTGATTACAGATTATAATCTAGATGTGCTGTGTTTGACAGAAACCTGGCTAAAACCAAACAATTACATTACTTTAAATGAGTCCACCCCGCAAGATTACTGTTATAAACATGAGCCTCGTCTGAAAGGCAAAGGGGGAGGTGTTGCTGTAATTTATAGTAATATTTTCAAAATTACTAAGAAGTCTTGTTTCAAATATATTTTTTTATTTTTTATTTTATTTGACAGGGACATTGCAATTAAACATAGTACAAAACAAGTTAGTAACTGATGCTATGCAAAAAGAGTTTATAGCTAGAGCTAATTTTCAACTCCAGTCCCTGGTTGGGCCTTTACACTACAACATTTTCTATTTCATCATAAAAACATATCTATAGACACACCATATAAATCACTTACATACACAAACTAGCTATTTACAAATGGGTACATTCCTGTTTCGATTTCATCCAAGACTTAACTCGAGAAGTGAACATTTTAAGCTCAGTCATGGTTTTATGTTCAGTGGGTAATGAGTTCCACAACTTTGCACCTTTAATATGAAAAAGCAGACTGACCAAATGAAGTCTTACGGTACGGGACTATACAGTTGTTATTGATAGAGCCTCTGGTGACTCTGTTGATGCTTTGTCTCTGTATAAATGAACTGAGTGGCTCAGGTGCTATATTATTGAGACATTTGAAAGTTAGTTTGAGAAAACATAAATCACTAAAGCTTTCAAAGCTTAACAATTTATACTTCTGGAGAATATTGCAATGATGGTAGCGGATTGGCTTCTTGTCCATAATCTTTATAGTTTGATTGTATAATGACCTGATGTTTTTAGTTGCTGAGAGCGTGGCCTGTGCCCATGCTGTCATGCAGTATGATATATGAGAGAATATCATAGCATGCATGTACAGGAGGGCGGCCTGGTTTGGAATGTATTGTCTAATTAATTTGAAACAGTTTAGGTTGCTTTGTATAGTTTTTGAGATTTTCTTAAGATGTTTGTCAAATTTTAATTGGGGGTCAAGGATCAATCCAAGGTATTTAAAATCTGTTACCAATTTTATAGTTGTGTCTTGCAAAGTAATCTGAAAATTTTGTTCCACATTTTGTCTTTTAATAGAAAAACACATTGCTACAGTTTTAGTTGAATTTAGCACCAACTGATTTTGAATGAGCCATTGACTAACCTCAGCCATACAAGTGGTCAAAACCTCCGCTGACTGTTCCGGTTACTTAGCGGGTGCATAAAAAACAGCATCATCCGCATAAAGTTGGCAATTTACATCTGGACAGATTTGTGGCAAATCATTTATAAAAAGACTAAACATCAAAGGTCCCAGTATAGAGCCCTGTGGTATGCCCCTTTGAATGCGTAAGAATGGTGACCTATCCTGACCAACTTTAACACACTGATGTCTGTCTTGAAGATAAGATGTGAACCAGCTAACTGTCTCAGCAGAAAAGTTGAAGGATGTCATCTTGGATAGTAGTAGGCTATGACTGACCGTTTCGAAAGCCTTTTTTAGATCTAAAAACACCGCTCCTACAACTTGACTCCTGTCCATGGACTGTTTTAGATTTTCAATCAAACAGCAGTTTGCAGTTTCGGTTGAATAACCTGGTCTAAAACCAAACTGCTGTGGGTGGAGGAGCTGATTGGTTTCCAAGTGGTCAATCAATTGTGCAGCTACTACTTTCTCTTTGAATTGTGATTCAAAAGTAAGTGTTGATGCTTAATGTAACACTATATAGTGTAAATGATAAATCACGTTTGAGATTTGTGCTGGCTACTGTATACAGGCCACCAGGGCACCATACAGACTTTATCAAAGAATTTGCTGACTTTCTATCAGAGTTAGTATTGGCTGCAGATAAAGTACTAATTGTTGGTGATTTTAATATACATGTAGATAACGAAAAAGATGCATTGGGATTGGCATTTAAAGACATTCTTTTTTTTTTTCTCCCACCTCCACCCCCCCTCTTCGGAGGACAGCTTTATTTTATTTTTATTTTTTATAGAGGCGATATATTTTTTAAGTACATACACTATATTACATTCAAATCACATTTATAATCAGTGCATTTAACTGTTGTCCTACCATAACCTTTCACCATGTTTTAGTAAGATTTAGTAAGATTTTCCACAGACTGATAACAGGCTTGTACTGGCTGCAGACTGTTGGGCTGGGACACAGACTGGTAACGGGCTTGTGCTGACTGCAGACTGCTGGGCCGGGACACAGGCTGGTAACTGGATTGTGCTGACTGCAGACTGCTGGGCTGGGACACAGGCTGGTAACTGGATTGTGCTGA
>CM040801.1:95000-110000 GCA_022829025.1 Squalius cephalus
CACACAATTATAAAATACTTTAACTTTTAAAACCCAGTCCTTTGATCCTTGGATGTGTTGTAATCTGTTTAAAAGGTCACTCTATATCTAGTTTTCTATTCTTCAAAGGTCTTTTAATGTCCAGTTACCAGAATCCAATTCCTGCTCCCCGTTCACACTGTGTCTGGTTTATATTACAGCTAATCCAAGATCTGAGAGACAGACCTAATTAATCCTCACTTCATAATCTGATAAAAAAGGATTTTTTAGAAACTGGAGTTTTCATTTTTTATTCATCAGAAAGTGTGAAGTGTGTGTGTGTGTGTGAGGAGTTACTCCTGTGTTGAATCAGTCCTGACGGCTCCCGGTCTCCAGTCTTCCTGTCGTTTCTGTTCTCTTTTCAGTTGTTGTTTTGTTTTTGTTTAATCTTTCCCCGTTTTATTCTTCTATGTTTAATAAATGTTATTCCTTTTCTGAATATTATTCATTGGTTTTTCTCCTTCTTTGTGTTGGCTTGCGATCCGGCCGTGACAATAGTTTTTGGTCGTTCCTTCCTTTTCCCTTGATCCTCTTCTTTTGCTCCATTTCTGCTTTCTCTCTTAAGTGTGTCAGAGATGTAGGTCACACGTATTTTTTCTCGTGAGCAGTCGATTCAATTTGGAGAACGATAAGAGGGTATCAAATTTAAACGGCAAGCAGGTGCTCTGGGGCCGCAGACACACGAGCCCGTCATCCTTAAAATACTGGCCCCCAGCGTCAGTGTTCCTCGAGAGAGAGAGAGAGAGAGAGAGAGAGAGAGAGAGAGAGAGAGAGAGAGAGAGAGAGAGAGAGAGAGAGAGAGAGAGAGAGAGAGAGAGAGAGAGAGGGAGAGAGGGAGATAGGGAGACACAGAGAGACACAGAGAGAGAGAGAGAGAGGGAGAGGGAGGGAGACACAGAGAGAGAGAGAGGGAGGGAGACACAGAGAGAGAGAGAGAGAGAGAGAGAGAGAGGGAGGGAGACACAGAGAGACACAGAGAGAGAGAGAGAGAGAGAGAGAGGGAGGGAGACACAGAGAGACAGAGAGAGAGAGAGAGAGAGAGAGAGAGAGAGAGACACAGAGAGAGAGAGAGAGAAGAAGAAGAACACAGAGCAGAAGCCATTATATCTCTTACTAAAGTAGTAAACAAACAATGAGCCTGGAAAGTCACAGGAAATCATATGAAAGCATCTGCAGAAATAACTACTCCAAGACGCTTCAAAACAATCTGCAAACGACGGAATGAAGAGTTTAGCAAAAATGATTTCAAACATTATGCCATCATCAGTTTTTATTTATCAATTGACTTCTATTAAGGCGAGACACTACAGGTGAATAGGGTAAAATTTTGAAATAATAGATATCACCATGAAACTTCCTCAGTTGATTACTTACACAAGTATATAAAAAAAAAATTATTACAAGTTTTTGAAATTTGTATGTTTAATTATGCAAATTAGACATTATCTAATTAAATATACGCGATTTTGCATATATTTACGGTAGATAGATCTGAACATATGATAAAGCCAGTGTAACTGGTCTCTTGTCCTCTCTGCGTTGTGTTGTGTTTCAATAAAACTCTTTCTTCAAGAAATCTTCTCCCATCAATTTTATTCACTGAGAAAACATAACTGAGTCTATGTAACAGAGTGAGCTGAAATAATTCAGCATACGACACTCCTCGTGCTGGCGCTACAATAAAACACACATTTTTCACACTCTTCATCAATATATAACGCTTTTCTTGGTCTCGAATAAATATGCTGTTGCTCATGATATATCACACATTTCATTGACAGATCATTACAGACAGAATTACAGAGCTCTCAATCACACGACTTACCGCTGGCCTTACACACGTGAACTGATAGTTGCGACACGGTGCACACAGCACAGAGAACCAGCCAGCCAATAGGAAACCCTGTTGACCCTTATTCTATCCAATCATCTTTCAGTGTGAATATTTAACAGATCATTATTAGCAAGTGGAGACACACACACTATATATATATAACTCTGTTATACCAGGTGCAAAATTCTTTTTTCATTTTGTTTACACACAAGATGAAAAAAAAATCTGAGGGATTTCAGGATATATGCTTTCATTACCTAGGAAATCAAAATATACTGTCCATAGCCTTAAAAAAATAAATTTTCGCCATATTGTTTTGATTAAAATATCACATAAATCAGGCCAGGAATGATTTATTAACAAATCCCTCTGAAAATATCTTCAGAATACTGCTAAGTGTATAACTGGAAAGTCTGGTGTACATTGGTGCTACATAGGCTGATATGTTTGTACTGGAGAATGACAAAAAACTCATTTTGAGAAATCGGCATTTAAAGATTTAAATAGCTCTAATGGAGATTTCGTCATTAGCTTTAAATCCCCCTTTGGACATTCACGATTGGTTACTGATAGAAAGGAAATGCCCATATTTGGGTTACATAGCCTTGTGCAGGAGACTCAGAGCTTTACAACGATACCGGTCACGACAGACTTCAGTAAACAGACGGAACTCGGCGTGTCGCGTTGGAATGCTAACTTCTTGATAAAATCGGGAGAAACTTACTGCCTCAAGTAAACAAATTGTAATTAAAAAAAACATCTTAATGTATATTTTCAGCGTTTTCTTTATAGCAGCTTGAAACAACACATATTGAAGGAGTAAACTAGCCCAAAATCTCAAAACTGACCACTGCATGAAAAATGTTTTTGCCTGCCGTGTCTCGCCTTAACTAAATTAAATCAATGTTTGGTTTTAAAATCTCCATTGGTAACACGTGCACAACTTTTCAGGTAGTTTGCAGAAAGGTTGTTCTAAAGATTGTAAACACCTCCAGAATTATAAGAGAATTATAAGATACAAAAAATCTTATTCTTTTATTCAAATATTGAAAGATTGTCCTGTTGAACAGTTTCTTCATATTGTGTGTTTGTTGTGTTTTGCTGTTAAAAGCGCTATATAAATGAAGGTGCCTTGACTTGAATTGAGTTTTTTGAGACTGTCAATCATGTGAAAGCTGGAACTCCTCATTATACAGCCGCTGTCAGGAAGAGCACAAATGTGCAAAAGATGCTGGACCTGAAGGACAAACATGAACAACTATCACAGAAAGTGTAAGTTCCAGTGTAGTTTTTAGGAACGATGCAGTGATAGAGTCTGAGTCTCTGAGTTGTGACGGACTGAGAACATGATATAGTGATTGACAGTTATTTTGATCTATAGCCGCTTTCCGACCAAGTAGTTACAGGAACTTAGTTCTAGGAACTGTCCACTTCTAAACAGTTCTAGGAACTACTCTCCCCCAAACTCGGTTTTGCTGTTTGCGTTCACACTGGCCAAGTGGCCATAGGAGCTGGTAGGAGGGGTAAGGGAGTGACGCAAGCACGGTGACTTTTATTTTGACGGCGCGACGGACCTTTATTTTGGCGGCGCTGAGAACGCCAGAGCAAACAATGCTCGCATTCTCTGTGTTTATTAGTTAGCGATCTTTCTAACGGTAATGTTTAATATGTTATTAGATAGAACTGTTATAGAAAGTAGACAGTATATGAAAAAAAGTTATTAGCCTATGCCGCGTGGTTGATGTCCAGTGTTGCTAGCTCAGGGCAGATAAACATAATCATGTTTGGCTTGGTCCCCTCAAAGTTGCGTTGGATTTTCTCTTCAGCATAAAGGTTTAAAGACCCATCTATCACTGTTTTCCATGTTTGTATAGTTAGTTTCTGGAGTAAATATATACTCCAGAAATATAATAATAACTATAATCTGTGTGTTTACATTCTAGCTGTTTTAAAAATGGCGGTGCTGGTGTTCCGCGTGCGTTCGGTCAATCAGTTTACACTAACGTCACGGGTAGTTCCTACAGTGCTGGTTTAGACCCTACTCTGGAGTAGGACCTAAATTAGTTCCTCCAAATGGAGTTCCTAGAACTAAAACCATTCCTAGTTCCTGCGGTGCGAACACGCCGACATCCGGGTACTTTAGCCAATAGTTCTAGGAACTGTGAAAAGGTTCCTCTGGTCGGAAAGCGGCTTATGTGTAACCGACTGCTTGTCATTCCACACAAGACTGATATAGACCTGGACTCAGTGTGAGCCTCGAACACACATATTGACCCAGAGTCAGTGTCGGCACCGTACTCGCATATACAGTAGACCCGGAGTCAGTGTCGGCACCGAACTCACATCTTGACCCGGAGTCAGTGTCGGCACCGAACTCACATATAGACCCGGAGTCAGTGTCGGCACCGAACTCGCATATACAGTAGACCCGGAGTCAGTGTCGGCCCCGTTCTCACATATAGACCCGGAGTCAGTGTCATTCCCAAACTCACATATAGACCCGGAGTCAGTGTCGGCACCGAACTCACATATTGACCCGGAGTCAGTGTCGGCCCCGTTCTCACATATAGACCCGGAGTCAGTGTCGGCACCGAACTCACATATAGACCCGGAGTCAGTGTCGGCCCCGTTCTCACATATACACCCGGAGTCAGTGTCGGCACCGAACTCACATATTGACCCGGAGTCAGTGTCGGCACCGAACTCACATATAGACCCGGAGTCAGTGTCGGCACCGAACTCACATATTGACCCGGAGTCAGTGTCGGCACCGAACTCACATATAGACCCGGAGTCAGTGTCTGCCTCGAACACACATATAGACCCAGAGTCAGTGTCGGCACCGTACTCGCATATACAGTAGACCCGGAGTCAGTGTCGGCACCGAACTCACATATTGACCTGGAGTCAGTGTCGGCACCGAACTCACATATAGACCCGGAGTCAGTGTCGGCACCGAACTCACATATAGACCCGGAGTCAGTGTCGGCACCAAACTCACATATAGACCCGGAGTCAGTGTCGGCACCGTACTCACATATAGACCCGGAGTCAGTGTCGGCCCCGTTCTCACATATAGACCCGGAGTCAGTGTCGGCCCCGTTCTCACATATAGACCCGGAGTCAGTGTCGGCACCGTACTCGCATATACAGTAGACCCGGAGTCAGTGTCGGCACCGAACTCACATATTGACCCGGAGTCAGTGTCGGCACCGAACTCACATATAGACCCGGAGTCAGTGTCGGCACCGAACTCACATATTGACCCGGAGTCAGTGTCGGCACCGAACTCACATATAGACCCGGAGTCAGTGTCGGCACCAAACTCACATATAGACCCGGAGTCAGTGTCGGCACCGTACTCACATATAGACCCGGAGTCAGTGTCGGCCCCGTTCTCACATATAGACCCGGAGTCAGTGTCGGCCCCGTTCTCACATATAGACCCGGAGTCAGTGTTGGCACCGAACTCACATATAGACCCGGAGTCAGTGTCGGCCCCGTACTCACATATAGACCCGGAGTCAGTGTCGGCACCGAACTCACATATTGACCCGGAGTCAGTGTCGGCACCGAACTCACATATAGACCCGGAGTCAGTGTCGGCACCGAACTCACATATTGACCCGGAGTCAGTGTCGGCACCGAACTCACATATAGACCCGGAGTCAGTGTCGGCACCGTACTCACATATAGACCCGGCGTCAGTGTCGGCACCAAACTCACATATAGACCCGGAGTCAGTGTCGGCACCAAATTCACATATAGACCCGGAGTCAGTGACAGCCTCGAACACACATATAGACCCAGAGTCAGTGTCGGCCCCGTTCTCACATATAGACCCGGAGTCAGTGGCAGCCTCGAACACACATATAGACCCGGAGTCAGTGTCGGTCTCAAACACACATATAGACCCGGAGTCAGTGTCGGCACTGAACTCACATATAGACCCGGAGTCAGTGTCGGCCCCAAGCTCACATATAGACCCGGAGTCAGTGTCGGTCCCGAACTCACATATAGACCCGGAGTCAGTGTCGGCACCGAACTCACATATAGACCCGGAGTCAGTGTTGGCTCCGTACTCACATATAGACCCAGAGTCAGTGTCATTCCCGAACTCACATATAGACCCAGAGTCAGTGTCGGCACTGAACTTACATATAGACCCGGAGTCAGTGTCGGCCCCAAGCTCACATATAGACCCGGAGTCAGTGTCGGCACCGAACTCACATATAGACCCGGAGTCAGTGTTGGCTCCGTACTCACATATAGACCCAGAGTCAGTGTCATTCCCGAACTCACATATAGACCCGGAGTCAGTGTCGGCACCAAACTCACATATAGACCCGGAGTCAGTGACAGCCTCGAACACACATATAGACCCGGAGTCAGTGTCGGCCCCGTTCTCACATATAGACCCAGAGTCAGTGTCGGTCCCGAACACACATATGGACCCGGAGTCAGTGTCGGCAATGAACTCACATATAGACCCGGAGTCAGTGTCGGCCCCGAGCTCAAATATAGACCCGGAGTCAGTGTCGGTCCCGAACTCACATATAGACCCGGAGTCAGTGTCGGCACCGAACTCACATATAGACCCGGAGTCAGTGTTGGCTCCGTACTCACATATAGACCCAGAGTCAGTGTCATTCCCGAACTCACATATAGACCCGGAGTCAGTGTCGGCCCCGAGCTCACATATAGACCCGGAGTCAGTGTCGGCACTGAACTCACATATAGACCCGGAGTCAGTGTCGGCCCCGTACTCACATATAGACCCAGAGTCAGTGTCATTCCCGAACTCACATATAGACCCAGAGTCAGTGTCGGCACTAAACTTACATATAGACCCGGAGTCAGTGTCGGCCCCGAGCTCACATATAGACCCGGAGTCAGTGTCGGCACTGAACTCACATATAGACCCGGAGTCAGTGTCGGCCCCGTACTCACATATAGACCCGGAGTCAGTGTCATTCCCGAACTCACATATAGACCCAGAGTCAGTGTCGGCACTGAACTCACATATAGACCCGGAGTCAGTGTTGGCTCCGTACTCACATATAGACCCAGAGTCAGTGTCATTCCCGAACTCACATATAGACCCAGAGTCAGTGTCGGCACTGAACTTACATATAGACCCGGAGTCAGTGTCATTCCCGAACTCACATATAGACCCAGAGTCAGTGTCGGCACTGAACTCACATATAGACCCGGGGTCAGTGTCAGCCCCGTACTCACATATAGACCCGGAGTCAGTGTCGGCACTGAACTTACATATAGACCCGGAGTCAGTGTCAGCCCCGTACTCACATATAGACCCGGAGTCAGTGTCGGCACTGAACTCACATATAGACCCGGAGTCAGTGTCGGCCCCGTACTCGCATATAGACCCGGAGTCAGTGTCGGTCCCGAACTCACATATAGACCCGGAGTCAGTGTCGGTCCCGAACTCACATATAGACCCTATCATATATATATATTGATAGCAGTAATTTCTGTTATTCCTAAAAGATAAGAGCAACAGATACAGCACAGGATGATGATGAGTCTGCTTACAGTGAAGAAGTTGAGCAGCTGTGTGTGTGTTGCTGGAGCTGAACAGGCTCAGATCAGTGGAGATGATGCTGGAGAAACACCACAGCATTATTCCCTCTCAGCATCATAAACACCCCAGTGGAGTCATTCCGGTTCCTGCGCTCCACCATCTCCCCAGACCTGAAGTGGGACAATCACATTGACTTCGTTGTGAAAAGGCCCAACAGAGGTTGTGTTTTCTTCGTCAACTGAAATCGTTCAACCTGCCACAGGCGCAAATGACACAGTTTTATCAGCTGTTATTGAGTCGGTTCTCTGCACTTCTATAACTGACTGGTTTGGGTCAGACTTAAGAGACTGTAATGGACTGTTAGGACAGCTGAGAGGATCACTGATGTGCACCTGCCCAACCTGCAGGACCTGTACATCTCCAGAGTGAAAAAACGGGCAGGAACATCATCACAGACCCCGAACACCTGTGTGCTCTTCTGCTGAAGTTACAGATCTCTGTGCACTAGAACATCTGGCCACACAAAAACAGTTTTTCCCCCATGCTATCCCCAGCTTAAACAGCTAATACAGCAATCACCACCTGTTTTTATCATTCATTCTCAGTGCTTGAGAGTGAGACAATAATTATATATTGTGTAAATACATATATTTTATTTATACAGGTGTACATACAGTACATAATGTACAAATCTGTACATAAGTCTTCTGTTCCAGCTGTATACAACTTTATTATTATTATTGTTTATTTTATTTTATTTTTTTCCTTAGTCTTATTTAAATGTTCTTTCTGTTCTCATGTCATACATGTAGGTATATATGTATGTATGTATGTAGAGCTCCTGGAAAACCACAACAAATTCCATGTGTGTTTGCACACACTTGGCGAATAAAGCCCATTCTGATTCTGATTCTGATTCTGATGTCTCGCGGTCCAGTTGGAACCAAGCTAGGGTTCGGTCCATTATTCGAGGACCCCTATTCAGGCTGTGTGACTATAAAGAATGATTTCCTTAAAATGTATGTGAGTTTGCAGGTTTAAAGGACTTTATTTAAACTGAACGCATACGCACGCTCACTATGGCTCACAGTCTATTGATCATCCCTTCATAGGTGCCTTGGGTTGTTTGTTCTTACTGATGTGATGGTGTCCAAACCAGTGCTATTTTAGTTTTTATTTTAGTTATTTTTATTATTATTAGGGTTAACAAATGTTAATAGTAACATTTTAAATTGGCTTTTATTTTCATATTTTTAGTTATGTAAATTTTTAAAATTAAATATTTTGTAATTTCGTTATGTGCTTCGTTATGTAGTTTTTTTTTTTTTAATATTTCTATTTAGGTTTAATTTATTTATATTTCAGTTTTGATTAGTTTTAATTTATTTCCAGGTAGTAATGTTAATGCTTATTTCAATTTATTACCAAGGCAACATTTCAAATTTTTTGTTTAGTTTCAGTTAACAGAAATGTATTTAAAAGTTTTAGTTAACGATAATAAAGTCCTGTGTTCTCTCTGTGTTGGCGCGCAATGCCAAAGTTTTTCTGTTATGATGAACAGTCTTCAAAAACCACCATGATATCAATCCTGTAGTCTGTCTCTCAGGTTTTTATCAGTCCTGGAGTTCAAGGATCCACGGAGGGAGTGACTGGTTTTGACCACGTTTGGAGCGTTTTGACAGACATTCAAGGAAGTGTTTTCTCTGAGACATGTTGAAGTAAATAAGATACCCTTGATCAGAACTGTATATTTCTCTCTGTTATGTTGGATTTGCCCAAATAAAGACGGTCTCTTCCTCTCTGAGTAGTCAGTATAATATATAACTATGCTGAGAGTGAAAGATCTGTTTACATATCACACAAAACAGCAGTTTATGGCATTTAAAAGTTTCTCATTTTTGTGTATTAATGAAAGAATAATGACAGGACAGGGGAAATGGAGGGAGGAATATGGGTGCATATAGTAGCATAATGTCTACAAACAAAACAAAACTGCCATTGGAACCAAAGCCACATTTCGATTCTAATGAATAGATAATGGGCATCTGTAGAGGTAAATGTATTTGAACTCCAGTGGCCTGCTGTGTAACTCAGCACAGATAGAGATGTTTGTTCACACACTCTCTCTGTCCTCGGTGGGACGACTGGCAGCTTCACACTGCGCTGGGGCTTTTTAAACACACTTCAAAGCAGAACCTTTATGCTGAGACTGGAAATGCTGACCTTTGACTCGAATCCCCTCCCACTGCAAACACAGAAGCTGCATTGATTGAGATGGAGAGACCCTTCGCTTTAAACTCAATTAATCGCAAGGCAGGCGATTATATACAGTGAGAAGGAGTTTTAATAGCTTTTCATTGCATGATGAGACATAACAGGCATCTGGATTTTTTGTAAAGGTTACTTTATTTGTTATAAGAAAACTTTCAATAGAAAATGTTTTTTGGAACGTTCTTATAACATTATATACATTCTCAAAATGCTGAGCGAAAACGTTCCTGGAACATTGCCATATAGTCAGCTAGCAGAGGGTTCTCAGAACTTTGACTAACAAGGTTCTCTCAAAGTTATCAACAAACTTTCTTCCAGTTTCTTACACTTAACAGTATGATTGATCTGACTGAACTGACGCTGCTGTGTGAGAACTGAACTGAGCTGATGATGACATCACTGAACTTGATGATGATGATTTCTACAGAACTGCTGTATAGATGAAATTTACTAAATTAATAATTTATGATCTTTACAACGGAACTGAAACCACACTGAACTGACTTCAGCTGAACAACAAGCTTCATTTCCCTGTTTATCACTGTGAAGCAGCTTTGAAACAATCTGTATTGTATAAAGTGTTGTTAAAGATGACTTGACAGTAACGTTAATAGATTGTTCATTCAAAGTGATCTGGGGCCGTATTTACAAAACATCTTAAGGAGGAGCTCCTAACTTGCCGAGTTCTGACAAACTCTTAAAAATAATGGGTGTGTCAGTCCAATTTTTAGAACTCCTAAATTTTTCCTCTAAGAGTATTTCACAAAGCATTTGAGCGCTAAAACTAGCTCCTAAATCTGTGAAACGTTAGGAGCAGTCAAGAGGACTCCTGAGTCACTAAGACCAAATCACAAACAATCCTAATGGCTGTTGCTGTCCCCGCCTCATCAATCCTCCCAAAGACACTGAACACCATTGAGGCAATAGCGAAAGAGCCTTGGGTGCTGAACCTTTTCTTCATAAATGCAATACATGTTTTGATTTATGATTTTAATGCCAAAAATAAATCTTTAATAAATAAATGAATAATGTATGATTACCTGTGGAAGTTGTTTACACGAGTTCACACTTACAAATGATCGAATAGAGTAAAGAATATAATAAGTGTATTTGGCGTGTTGTCTGAGGGGATCGAGGGCTCTGAGCTCAGAGTTTATCCTAAGCCCAGAGTTATTCCCAGTATCCCAGCAGAGAATGAGTTTATCCCAATCCCAGAGTTATTCCCAGCATCCCCAGCCGAGAGTGAGGAGTTCAGCCCAATCCCAGAGTTATTCCAGTATTCCCAGTTGAGAGTGAGGAGTTTACCCAAACCCAGAGTTATTCCCAGTATCCCCAGCCGAGAGTGAGGAGTTTACCCAAACCCAGAGTTATTCCCAGTATTCCCAGCCGAGAGTGAGGAGTTTATCCCAAATCCAGAGTTATTCCCACTATCCCCAGCCGAGAGTGAGGAGTTTAGCCCAAACCCAGAGTTATTCCAGTATTCCCAGCTGAGAGTGAGGAGAGTTTATCCCAATCCCAGAGTTATTCCCAGTATTCCCAGCCGAGAGTGAAGAGTTTGTCCCAAACCCAGAGTTATTCCCAGTATTCCCAGCCGAAAGTGAGGAGTTTATCCCAAACCCAGAGTTATTCCCAGCCGAGAGTGAGGAGTTTATCCCAAACCCAGAGTTATTCCCAGCCGAGAGTGAGGAGTTTATCCCAAACCCAGAGTTATTCCCAGTATCCCCAGCCGAGAGTGAGGAGTTTATCCCAAACCCAGAGTTATTCCAGTATTCCCAGCTGAGAGTGAGGAGTTTATCCCAAACCCAGAATTATTCCAGTATTCCCAGCTGAGAGTGAGGAGTTTACCCAAACCCAGAGTTATTCCCAGTATTCCCAGCCGAGAGTGAGGAGTTTATCCCAAACCCAGAGTTATTCCCAGTATTCCCAGCCGAGAGTGAGGAGTTTATCCCAAACCCAGAGTTATTCCCATTATCCCCAGCCGAGAGTGAGGAGTTTATCCCAAACCCAGAGTTATTCCCAGTATTCCCAGCCGAGAGTGAGGAGTTTATCCCAAACCCAGAGTTATTCCCATTATCCCCAGCCGAGAGTGAGGAGTTTATCCCAAACCCAGAGTTATTCCCATTATCCCCAGCCGAGAGTGAGGAGTTTATCCTAAACCCAGAGTTATTCCAGTATTCCCAGCTGAGAGTGAGGAGTTTGTCCCAATCCCAGAGTTATTCCCTGTATTCCCAGCCAAGACTCAAGTGATGACTTTGTCCCAAACCCAGAGTTATTCCCAGTATTCCCAGCCAAGAGTGAGGAGTTTATCCCAAACCCAGAGTTATTCCCAGCCGAGAGTGAGGAGTTTATCCCAAACCCAGAGTTATTCCCAGTATCCCCAGCCGAGAGTGAGGAGTTTAGCCCAAACCCAGAGTTATTCCCAGTATCCCCAGCCGAGAGTGAGGAGTTTATCCCAAACCAGAGTTATTCCCAGTATTCCCAGCTGAGAGTGAAGAATTTATCCTAAACCCACAGTTATTCCCAGTATCCCCAGCGGAGAGTGAGGAGTTTAGCCCAAACCCAGAGTTATTCCCAGTATTCCCAGCTGAGAGTGAGGAGTTTATCCTAAACCCAGAGTTATTCCCAGTATTCCCAGCCGAGAGTGAGGAATTTATCCCAAACCCAGAGTTATTCCCAGTATTCCCAGCCGAGAGTGAGAAGTTTATCCCAAACCCAAAGTTATTCCCAGTGTTCCCAGCCAGAGAGTGAGGAGTTTATCCCAAACCCAGAGTTATTCCCAGTATCCCCAGCCGAGAGTGAGGAGTTTATCCCAAACCCAGAGTTATTCCCAGTATCCCCAGCCGAGAGTGAGGAGTTTAGCCCAAACCCAGAGTTATTCCAGTATTCCCAGCTGAGAGTGAAGAGTTTATCCCAAACCCAGAGTTATTGCCAGTATTCCCAGCCAAGAGTGAGGAGTTTATCCAAACCCAGATTTATTCCCAGTATCCCCAGCCGAGAGTGAGGAGTTTAGCCCAAACCCAGAGTTATTCCCGTATCGCGGAGGGATGCCGGGAACTGTGGAGGTCACTAGGTGAGTTTTGCCATGTGTATATATCCCTCCTCTAAAGCTGATTATACCGCTTGAACAAGCTCCTCTCGAACTTTGTTCATAAAACATCATTTGTCTCTTGAATTCTGCAATCTCTTGAGATGCTGACATGTAGGAGGCTGACCATTAGCTGAACATATACTGGTTTAATTAGTGACACTTAGCCTACATTTTAAAATCTTTATTTGAATATGGCAAGATATTTATTTTAACATCTTTATTTGAATATGGCAACATATTTATTTTGAAATCTTTATTTGAATATGGCAACATTTTCATTTTAGAATATTTATTTGAATATTACAACATGATACCTCGTTCTACAATATTTCTATGATTAAATCACTGTCAGAGATTCCTCCCCCATCAACCAAGCAACCTTTCTCAAAGGTTAAGACTTAGAGACTCTCTGTTTCTTAGTAAAAGTTGGTCTCAGCAGCATTGTGAATAGGTTTTAAGAGAACTCTTAACTAAGAACTTTTACTGCCATTTAGGAGATCTCTTAGTGGTAAGATAAAATGTTTGTAAATACGGCCCCAGGTCTTAAAAACATTCTCAAAATGTTAGCACAAAAACATTATTTTTACATCATTCATGGAAGGTAGTTTCTGAATGTTTACACTAAGCAATCAGGACTTTGAACTTCCCCTTCTGTAACAGCTCTTCATCTGATTCTGAACTGAATTCTCTCATTGTCTCTCTGTTACTCACATCTCTGCACATGCGCTTCACCAAAGCTCTCTCTTCAGCCTGAAGCTTTACGAAGCATGTTTAAACTCCGTATGAAACAGCCCATATAAACAGAACACAAGTTTATGCTGTTTTCTTTTTCCATTGTGTTGTTTGCCACATGTCTTGTTAGGTTTGACTTGTGTGCTGTCTAGTTGTTTGTAAGGGTTTGTGTTGTTTTTGGTTTAGAAAATGTAAGCTTTGCTCTTTATGATTCCATGTTTTGGACTGTGTGCTTCCCAGAGACTCTTACACAGTTCAGTGTTCTACTACAGTAAATTGTGAACGTTACAGTAAAGTCTTATCTGTCTTATCTTAGTCTTATCACAGAAAGAAGGTCCCCGGTTCGAGTCTCGATGTTCTCCGTGTGTCAGTGTGTGTTTCCTCCAGTTTCCACAGGTCAGAGACTGAGAATGGATGGATGAGTTGTTCCCCGGGGAATGTTTGGAGTATTTTTGCATTAACAAGAAAAAATGTTCAGAAAACATTCAGAAATAACATTTTGATAACATTTTCAAAATGATACAATGGAATGTTCATACATTAACATAAACCAAGAAAAAAAGTTCTTAATACATAAAAGGAGGAGGAAACTTTTATAAATCTCACGGGGGCTTTTATAAATCTAATTTAAAGAATTTAGCTTACTTGTTTATTTACTCATGTGAGCAATTTTTGATAAAGAAAAATATCATGTTGCAATATTGGAAATATTTCCATTTTAAACCATAAAGGCGATCAAGTGGATATCACACTAACTGCGCTAGAGTTATGCCGGTGAAGAACTCTCAAAATCCAGTCAATTATTCACTATAGAAAGGGAAATTAAAAACTGACTGATGAACTGAATCTACTTCATCATACTCTGAAAAAGGTATTTAATGGTCTTATTTTATTTTCTTTAAGTTATTTGAATAGCGCTTTTCACAATATACAATATATAGTTTCAAAGCAGCTTTACAGAAAATGTCTACAAAACAGTTTAGAGTGATCTGTTATCAGAGGTGACTGTCCAAGTTATGCATTTCAAAAAATGTACATATACAATCACGAATTTTAGGCAAAAACAATGAGCTCATTGAAGTAACTATTACAAGTTGTGAACATGATGATTACAATATATGGAAAATGAAGCATTGGTGCATGTTGATTCAGAGTTTGCTTCATCTGAAGTCCTTGAGTCATTTATTCACAGGTGTTATGATCATCTGAAGTCTTCATAACAGACGTAATCAATCAGATGATTTCTGAAAAGTCTTGCCATGTTAATTAGCAATATCAGTCAGCTAGTCAGACGTCTGATGTCCAGCCTGATCATTTTGTGCTCTGGGTGCAGAAAAGCGGGAGAGCAGATTTGAAGCGGTGATTTGAGCTTCTCCTAAATCGTGATTTAATCACAAAAGAGGAACAGAAATCAGTTATTTTCCACAGCTTATAAACGTCAGGTTTCACGATCTCTGCTGTGTTGAATGGAGGACAGGACTGTCCATGTGTCGTCCTGTAGAGCATCACTCA
>CM040801.1:115000-170000 GCA_022829025.1 Squalius cephalus
GGCCGATATTTGCGGGTTTGACGTGTGTTTTTTTCCCGGCATTATTTACAGACAGGCGTCCGCAGGCTCAAATAATAATAATAATAATAATTCATTACATTTATATAGCGCTTTTCTAGGTAGGCCTACTCAAAGCGCTTGTACATGAAAGGGGGAATCTCCTCAACCACCACCACCACACACCATCTTACTGGTGGAGAGGAGACAGTGATGAAGCCAATCAGTATATGAGGATGATTAGGAGGCCATGATGGACAGAGGTCAAGGGGCAAATTTGGCCAGGATGCCGGGGTTACACCCCTACTCTTTTTCGAAGGACATCCTGGGATTTTTAATGACCACAGAGAGTCAGGACCTCGGTGTTACGTCTCATCCGAAGGACGGTGCTCATTGACAGTATAGTGTCCCCGTCACTACACTGGGGCATTAGGACCCAGACAGACCACAGGGTGAGCGCCCCCTGCTGGCCTCACTAACACCTCTTCCAGCAGCAACCTGGTTTTCTCAGAAGGTCTCCCATCCAGGTACTAACCAGGCTCAGCCCTGCTTAGCTTCAGTGGGCAACCAGTCTTAGGCTACAGGGTGATATGGCTGCTGGAAATATTGACATACATTTCGAAAGTGGAAACAAGTTGCTCTATATGTGCGTGCAACTATAGCTAAGCAAGTTTGTGGGTCCAAATGGAAAACGCGAATGCCTCATCTATAAAACTGCTTGTCATTGTATTTAGGGAGCTGCAAATAGCTAAGTTTGAGGCTATCCATATGCATACGGCAGCTGTTACAAACACTGGTCATAGGATTAAATAATGCCGACGTTGTTCGGTGATTCCGTGATATTTGTGGGAGTTTTATTCAGCGACCCCCTGGCTGAGGTTTGGACGTGTGCTCATAAAAGAAGCGACGCGGTTGCGGCACGCATGCGATGCAGCGCGCTCGTTTGTCCAGGCGCTCCTATGCCGTGGTGAGATGAAAACATCTAAACTCTTCAGAATGCCAGAAGCGCACACAGGTCATGTGACAAACAACAACTGACCTTTCCATGACAACATCGAAAGCTCGGCCGAATAGCGGATCATAGCTGGACAGGGCGGGTTTTTATTTCTCATCTCCATAAATATATGTAGTCGTAAAGGGCTAGAAATAAATTAATCCTTACTTCCTCGTCATCATGGAGAGAGCAGTTCATGTTTGCATAGCAACAACAGACGCAAGCGCTTGTAGAAGCGGCGCGGCCGTGCTTTCCACACGTTTTAGACGCGACCCCTAATTCATAATAAACTTAGAATCTATTTGGTTTACAATCGTGTTTGTTTTGTTTAAAATGGAGATCACGATTACATATATCAGACAACTACACAGAATAACATGTTCCAGTCAAATTATTTTATTTATTATGCTTAAATATTTATTTTCAGAATTTATTTTCAGAATTTGAATTATGCTTAAATATTTATTTTCAGTATTTTCAGCACTGAACTTTTTTTCTGTTCTACCTCACATGTTTTTAATATTTGTCAAATATTGTTGTTTTTTTTAAGTTCAATAAATGTTCCTTTCTTAATTGAGACTTGTAACAGTTGTTATCATTATATATTATATACGTGTCATTTTTTTGATGTAAACTGAGTGAGCAAAAGCAGTATCGGCTCCAAATATCGGCCCAAGAAAATCGGCAACCCGTATCGGTCATCGGCTAAGGCTGATGAAAAAAAATCGGTATCGGCATCGGCACTAAAAAATCCATATCGGTCGATCCCTAATTTCTAACCCAGCTATAAAGCGTAGAGCGTGAACACACAGATGTCGTCTGCGCACGTATCACGCTTGTTCTAAAGCAGGTGGAACTTCTACAAACTATTTTGAAAGTGCAGAAACTTGAATGTTTGCATTTGCACAGGAATGACTTGTGTTTATGAAGTGTGAGGATGAGGATGGGACTAGAGACAGAGGTTGTTATAGAAATGCCCAGGAACAGAAATGTTTAATGAGTTTACTGAAGCGTCGAGAGAAGCCGAAGGTTGTCAGGAGATCAGACTGCAACTGTGCCATATGCCAACAACAACAAAATCCACTATCTTTTCACAATTCTTTTTCATGTCGGTTTTTAAGACAAACTAAGCAAAAATAATTTCCATGTTTTAAAATTTAGCATTAAAATGCGACAAAAGATCAAATAAAAAGATTGACAGACCATTTAAGCCAAAGTTGGCACTTTATTTTATTTCATTTTTTTAAAATAAGAACAAATATGACAATTTCAAATAATAGGACAGTAACCCATCAACATTTTGAACATGCAAATTAAATGGATTGAAAGCCCATCTGTGCCTGGATCTGTCAGGTTGCTTAATGCCCATTAAATGAACTACAAGAAAGTCCTCTGCTAAATGGCAAGGGTTAGTGTTTCCACTGAGGTTATTTTGTGTGATATTGCTTGAATAAATCAATGTACATGTAAATTTAAGATAGCAACTGTTTTGTGTAACTTCTCAATACAGACCTTTTGTTGACACTTGTCTGTTCCTCAAAAGGCAGTAAATGTTGCGACTGCATGATGTAATAGTGCAGTAATGTCATGCTAATGCAACCATAGCTACCATGCTAATCTGTATCCACTGCTGTGACTCTGAAGGCCTCGTCGTTGGACAGTTTTACTGCAGATTTCCAGCTTTTCCCAGAGCCTCTTTCCTTCTGGGTCTCTTTCTAACACAAAGCACAACAGAGCATTGCCTGGGCACCAAACCAACATCGAGTTCTTCATCTTCCCATCCGGCAAGAGTTTCCTCCGGGTTGCTAGCAGTGATTCTGTGTCTGTCTTTGGCAGGTTGTTGTTTTCTCTGAAAAGGCAGCAGAAGAACAGAGCCTGGTTTGTTGGTGTCCGATGAAGCTGCACAAATGCAGTGAGACTGTTGCTTTCTGGTCTTACGCAACTTTAACGCACATGAAAAATGTCCTGCTTTGTTGACACACACACACACACACACACACACACACACACACACACACACACACACACACACACACACACACACACACACACACAGAGCGAAACATGCTACAGAAATATGACAGTAATGCAGTTTGTAATGACAGTAATAGGACAGTTGCATTCCCCTCGATGGTCAGATCTGATCGCCTCTGCCACTCCTGCTTCCTGCTCCACACTTTGCATTCAAACACACACTATAACACACGAGGCACTGATGTCAGTGTTTGCACTGTGTGTTTGGCACAACACTGTTGTGTTGTTATTCCAGACAGCGTCTCTCAGAGGGAAATCTTCTTCTGAACACTTTCAGCTGTTTAAGTGTCGCTCATTATTACAGCTCGTGTCATAAGAATCTCAATGATTCCTTCCACAGCGTCATGCCATTATCTTAGGGCACTTAACATTTTGAAAAGATAGATTTGGAGATGTGAAGTTGAAAAATAATCAAATTTGTGACTTTATTCATGGCTGTTGTCTTAGTATTAAGGTCTCCTGAGAGCTTGTGTCTAGACATATTGTCCGTGTCCATGTCAGCTCACATTTATTTATAAAGCTCTTTATACAATACAGACTGTTTGAAAGCAATGTGTTGAGATTCAATCAGCACAGCAGCATCATTAGCATCATTAGCATCATTAGCATCATTAGTATCATTAGCATCATTAGCATCATTATCATTAGCATCATTATCTGCTGAGGGAAATTTTACAGAAACATCTGAACTCAAAAACTGCTTAGTAAACCTCGCCAGAACATCAAACTGTTCATGTTAAGTTTCACCAGCGATAGGAACTAAACACAAATATTGTTCTGGAAACGACAGAAAGCTAGAAACAAAGTATATATTTACTCTGATAACAAACCCTTCTGTCTCTTTATCTCAAAGAGTAAATGTGATTTATGCTGCCGGAATGGAGCGCTGTGTTGATAAATGTCCATGTGTGTTTCCGAGTCTGGTTCCTGTGTTAGTTCGCTGATGATGATAAGTGTGTATAAACTTCAGTCCAGAATCATTCATAACTGTAGATCTGCAACACATCTCGCATTCTTGTGGAGACCGACAGTCGACCTGCATCTTTCTGCCGTCACTGACACCTTTACTGACGACTAACTCTCATACCTTCATCAGAAACCTATAGTTATATATTATAGTGTTCTGCCAGTCTGTAAAATCAGTGCAGTAAACCCTCAACCATATTTTTATTGCAATGAGAAGACCACATTTTCCTGCGAAGGCCAATGAGTGAAGGAGTTTCAGACCGACGATAAGTTACTGAAGTGGTTCAGTGTTTCAGAGTTCGCCGGAGCTTTGCTTGCTGTCGTCTGAGACGGACTCAACCGGACGCTTTCTGTTCCTTTAACCACACATTAACATTGTGTGTGTGGAGATGAGAAGGGATCGTCATCAGCGAGTGTGTGTGTGTGTGGAGATGAGAAGGGATCGTCATCAGCGAGTGTGTGTGTGTGTGGAGATGAGAAGGGATCGTCATCAGCGAGTGTGTGTGTGTGGAGATGAGAAGGGATCGTCATCAGCGAGTGTGTGTGTGTGTGGAGATGAGAAGGGATCGTCATCAGCGAGTGTGTGTGAGTGGAGATGAGAAGGGATCGTCATCAGCGAGTGTGTGTGAGTGGAGATGAGAAGGGATCGTCATCAGCGAGTGTGTGTGTGAGTGGAGATGAGAAGGGATCGTCATCAGCGAGTGTGTGTGTGTGGAGATGAGAAGGGATCGTCATCAGCGAGTGTGTGTGTGTGGAGATGAGAAGGGATCGCCATCAGCGAGTGTGTGTGTGTGGAGATGAGAAGGGATCGTCATCAGCGAGTGTGTGTGTGTGTGGAGATGAGAAGGGATCGTCATCAGCGAGTGTGTGTGTGTGGAGATGAGAAGGGATCGTCATCAGCGAGTGTGTGTGTGTGGAGATGAGAAGGGATCACCATCAGCGAGTGTGTGTGTGTGGAGATGAGAAGGGATCGTCATCAGCGAGTGTGTGTGTGTGGAGATGAGAAGGGATCGTCATCAGCGAGTGTGTGTGTGTGGAGATGAGAAGGGATCACCATCAGCGAGTGTGTGTGTGTGGAGATGAGAAGGGATCGCCATCAGCGAGTGTGTGTGAGTGGAGATGAGAAGGGATCGTCATCAGCGAGTGTGTGTGTGTGGAGATGAGAAGGGATCGCCATCAGCGAGTGTGTGTGTGTGGAGATGAGAAGGGATCGTCATCAGCGAGTGTGTGTGTGAGTGGAGATGAGAAGGGATCGCCATCAGCGAGTGTGTGTGTGTGGAGATGAGAAGGGATCGCCATCAGCGAGTGTGTGTGAGTGGAGATGAGAAGGGATCGTCATCAGCGAGTGTGTGTGTGTGGAGATGAGAAGGGATCGTCATCAGCGAGTGTGTGTGTGAGTGGAGATGAGAAGGGATCACCATCAGCGAGTGTGTGTGTGTGGAGATGAGAAGGGATCGTCATCAGCGAGTGTGTGTGTGTGGAGATGAGAAGGGATCGCCATCAGCGAGTGTGTGTGTGTGGAGATGAGAAGGGATCGTCATCAGCGAGTGTGTGTGTGAGTGGAGATGAGAAGGGATCGCCATCAGCGAGTGTGTGTGAGTGGAGATGAGAAGGGATCGTCATCAGCGAGTGTGTGTGTGTGGAGATGAGAAGGGATCACCATCAGCGAGTGTGTGTGTGTGGAGATGAGAAGGGATCGTCATCAGCGAGTGTGTGTGTGAGTGGAGATGAGAAGGGATCGTCATCAGCGAGTGTGTGTGAGTGGAGATGAGAAGGGATCGTCATCAGCGAGTGTGTGTGTGTGGAGATGAGAAGGGATCGTCATCAGCGAGTGTGTGTGTGTGTGGAGATGAGAAGGGATCGTCATCAGCGAGTGTGTGTGTGTGTGGAGATGAGAAGGGATCGTCATCAGCGAGTGTGTGTGAGTGGAGATGAGAAGGGATCGCCATCAGCGAGTGTGTGTGTGTGGAGATGAGAAGGGATCGTCATCAGCGAGTGTGTGTGTGTGGAGATGAGAAGGGATCGTCATCAGCGAGTGTGTGTGAGTGGAGATGAGAAGGGATCGTCATCAGCGAGTGTGTGTGTGTGTGGAGATGAGAAGGGATCGTCATCAGCGAGTGTGTGTGAGTGGAGATGAGAAGGGATCGCCATCAGCGAGTGTGTGTGAGTGGAGATGAGAAGGGATCGTCATCAGCGAGTGTGTGTGAGTGGAGATGAGAAGGGATCGTCATCAGCGAGTGTGTGTGTGTGTGGAGATGAGAAGGGATCGTCATCAGCGAGTGTGTGTGTGTGTGGAGATGAGAAGGGATCGCCATCAGCGAGTGTGTGTGTGTGGAGATGAGAAGGGATCGTCATCAGCGAGTGTGTGTGTGTGTGGAGATGAGAAGGGATCGTCATCAGCGAGTGTGTGTGTGTGTGGAGATGAGAAGGGATCGTCATCAGCGAGTGTGTGTGTGTGTGGAGATGAGAAGGGATCGCCATCAGCGAGTGTGTGTGTGTGGAGATGAGAAGGGATCGTCATCAGCGAGTGTGTGTGAGTGGAGATGAGAAGGGATCGCCATCAGCGAGTGTGTGTGTGTGGAGATGAGAAGGGATCGTCATCAGCGAGTGTGTGTGTGAGTGGAGATGAGAAGGGATCGCCATCAGCGAGTGTGTGTGAGTGGAGATGAGAAGGGATCGCCATCAGCGAGTGTGTGTGTGTGGAGATGAGAAGGGATCGTCATCAGCGAGTGTGTGTGTGAGTGGAGATGAGAAGGGATCGTCATCAGCGAGTGTGTGTGAGTGGAGATGAGAAGGGATCGTCATCAGCGAGTGTGTGTGTGTGTGGAGATGAGAAGGGATCGTCATCAGCGAGTGTGTGTGTGTGTGGAGATGAGAAGGGATCGTCATCAGCGAGTGTGTGTGTGAGTGGAGATGAGAAGGGATCGTCATCAGCGAGTGTGTGTGTGTGTGGAGATGAGAAGGGATCGTCATCAGCGAGTGTGTGTGAGTGGAGATGAGAAGGGATCGTCATCAGCGAGTGTGTGTGAGTGGAGATGAGAAGGGATCGTCATCAGCGAGTGTGTGTGTGTGTGGAGATGAGAAGGGATCGTCATCAGCGAGTGTGTGTGTGTGTGGAGATGAGAAGGGATCGTCATCAGCGAGTGTGTGTGTGAGTGGAGATGAGAAGGGATCGTCATCAGCGAGTGTGTGTGTGAGTGGAGATGAGAAGGGATCGTCATCAGCGAGTGTGTGTGTGTGTGGAGATGAGAAGGGATCGTCATCAGCGAGTGTGTGTGTGAGTGGAGATGAGAAGGGATCGTCATCAGCGAGTGTGTGTGAGTGGAGATGAGAAGGGATCGTCATCAGCGAGTGTGTGTGTGTGGAGATGAGAAGGGATCGCCATCAGCGAGTGTGTGTGAGTGGAGATGAGAAGGGATCGCCATCAGCGAGTGTGTGTGTGTGGAGATGAGAAGGGATCGTCATCAGCGAGTGTGTGTGTGAGTGGAGATGAGAAGGGATCGTCATCAGCGAGTGTGTGTGAGTGGAGATGAGAAGGGATCGTCATCAGCGAGTGTGTGTGAGTGGAGATGAGAAGGGATCGTCATCAGCGAGTGTGTGTGTGTGGAGATGAGAAGGGATCGTCATCAGCGAGTGTGTGTGAGTGGAGATGAGAAGGGATCGTCATCAGCGAGTGTGTGTGAGTGGAGATGAGAAGGGATCGCCATCAGCGAGTGTGTGTGTGTGGAGATGAGAAGGGATCGTCATCAGCGAGTGTGTGTGTGAGTGGAGATGAGAAGGGATCGTCATCAGCGAGTGTGTGTGTGTGGAGATGAGAAGGGATCGTCATCAGCGAGTGTGTGTGTGTGGAGATGAGAAGGGATCGCCATCAGCGAGTGTGTGTGTGTGGAGATGAGAAGGGATCGTCATCAGCGAGTGTGTGTGTGTGGAGATGAGAAGGGATCACCATCAGCGAGTGTGTGTGTGTGGAGATGAGAAGGGATCGCCATCAGCGAGTGTGTGTGAGTGGAGATGAGAAGGGATCGCCATCAGCGAGTGTGTGTGAGTGGAGATGAGAAGGGATCGTCATCAGCGAGTGTGTGTGAGTGGAGATGAGAAGGGATCGTCATCAGCGAGTGTGTGTGTGTGTGGAGATGAGAAGGGATCGTCATCAGCGAGTGTGTGTGTGTGTGGAGATGAGAAGGGATCGTCATCAGCGAGTGTGTGTGTGAGTGGAGATGAGAAGGGATCGTCATCAGCGAGTGTGTGTGAGTGGAGATGAGAAGGGATCGTCATCAGCGAGTGTGTGTGTGAGTGGAGATGAGAAGGGATCGTCATCAGCGAGTGTGTGTGTGTGGAGATGAGAAGGGATCGCCATCAGCGAGTGTGTGTGTGTGGAGATGAGAAGGGATCGTCATCAGCGAGTGTGTGTGTGTGTGGAGATGAGAAGGGATCGTCATCAGCGAGTGTGTGTGTGTGTGGAGATGAGAAGGGATCGTCATCAGCGAGTGTGTGTGTGTGTGGAGATGAGAAGGGATCGTCATCAGCGAGTGTGTGTGTGTGGAGATGAGAAGGGATCGCCATCAGCGAGTGTGTGTGTGTGGAGATGAGAAGGGATCGTCATCAGCGAGTGTGTGTGAGTGGAGATGAGAAGGGATCGCCATCAGCGAGTGTGTGTGTGTGTGGAGATGAGAAGGGATCGCCATCAGCGAGTGTGTGTGAGTGGAGATGAGAAGGGATCGTCATCAGCGAGTGTGTGTGTGAGTGGAGATGAGAAGGGATCGCCATCAGCGAGTGTGTGTGAGTGGAGATGAGAAGGGATCGCCATCAGCGAGTGTGTGTGTGTGGAGATGAGAAGGGATCGTCATCAGCGAGTGTGTGTGAGTGGAGATGAGAAGGGATCGCCATCAGCGAGTGTGTGTGAGTGGAGATGAGAAGGGATCGTCATCAGCGAGTGTGTGTGTGAGTGGAGATGAGAAGGGATCGCCATCAGCGAGTGTGTGTGAGTGGAGATGAGAAGGGATCGCCATCAGCGAGTGTGTGTGAGTGGAGATGAGAAGGGATCGCCATCAGCGAGTGTGTGTGTGTGGAGATGAGAAGGGATCGCCATCAGCGAGTGTGTGTGAGTGGAGATGAGAAGGGATCGCCATCAGCGAGTGTGTGTGTGTGGAGATGAGAAGGGATCGCCATCAGCGAGTGTGTGTGAGTGGAGATGAGAAGGGATCACCATCAGCGAGTGTGTGTGTGGAGATGAGAAGGGATCGTCATCAGCGAGTGTGTGTGAGTGGAGATGAGAAGGGATCGCCATCAGCGAGTGTGTGTGTGTGGAGATGAGAAGGGATCGTCATCAGCGAGTGTGTGTGTGTGGAGATGAGAAGGGATCGCCATCAGCGAGTGTGTGTGAGTGGAGATGAGAAGGGATCGTCATCAGCGAGTGTGTGTGTGAGTGGAGATGAGAAGGGATCGCCATCAGCGAGTGTGTGTGTGTGGAGATGAGAAGGGATCGTCATCAGCGAGTGTGTGTGTGAGTGGAGATGAGAAGGGATCGTCATCAGCGAGTGTGTGTGTGAGTGGAGATGAGAAGGGATCGTCATCAGCGAGTGTGTGTGAGTGGAGATGAGAAGGGATCGTCATCAGCGAGTGTGTGTGAGTGGAGATGAGAAGGGATCGTCATCAGCGAGTGTGTGTGTGTGTGGAGATGAGAAGGGATCGTCATCAGCGAGTGTGTGTGTGTGGAGATGAGAAGGGATCGTCATCAGCGAGTGTGTGTGAGTGGAGATGAGAAGGGATCGTCATCAGCGAGTGTGTGTGTGTGTGGAGATGAGAAGGGATCGTCATCAGCGAGTGTGTGTGTGTGTGGAGATGAGAAGGGATCGTCATCAGCGAGTGTGTGTGTGTGGAGATGAGAAGGGATCGCCATCAGCGAGTGTGTGTGTGTGGAGATGAGAAGGGATCGCCATACTGGATCTGGGAAGTTTGTGTTTTTACACTCTTAGAAGAAAAGTTTCTATAGAGAACCTTAAATGGTTCTGTCAGGTGCTTTATGTATAGAACCAGAACCTTTTAGGGCTTCCCATCATGGGATCATTTATTTTTAATGAAAGAATCTGGTTTTGTAGCTCGTAAACATAGTTTATCACTAGAAAAAAATGAAATAACCGATTAAACATGAAAGTATTTCATCGTATAAGATATTTCTCCTTATTTAGAACATTTTTGACATAAAGGTTTTGTGAAAATACAGTTAAGAACCCTAGACTAAGGCCCAATCCCAATTCTATTTTATACCCCTTCGCCTAACCCTTCGCCTACCCCTTACCCTTCGCCTACCCCTAACCCTTCGCCTACCCCTAACCCTTCGCCTACCCCTTACCCTTCGCCTACCCCTAACCCTTCGCCTACCCCTTACCCTTGCCCCTTGAAACAGAGTGGCAAGGTGTAGGGGTGAAAATATTCCGCTAAGAAATGGGACACCACTACTACACCGTTACACTTCATTATACGTCGTTGCTAGCGCCTACGTCACAGGAGATGCGCCAATGTTTATCACAAACTTCCAAGATGCCGTCGTCAGCTGTAGTCTTGCGTGAGTTACAGCTATTTTTTTGCATTTTTCTTCTGAAGTTCGCAGAAAACAACGGAGATGACGATATCTTCGATGCCTAATGCTGCGTTCACACCAAACGCGAATAGAGCGTCTGGCGCAAGTGATTTCAATGTTAAGACGCGTTTACGCGCATCTGAAGGTCTTGCGGCGCGAATGAGGCGTTTAGCGCGGCGCGGTGGACGCAAATTCGCCTCATTCGCGCGTCCACTTCGCTTGAAACTTTTTACACGCGTCATATTGTTAACGAACTTTAGCGATTTTTTTGCAACCGTTTCTTTGAATAACATGACCGTAAATATGAACACAAGATTGAATGTGACATAAAGAAAATGATTATTGGCAGTCATGTTGCCTCTGTAGCCGGTGTATGCAGGTACATTTCTCATACCCCTTCGTTTGAAGTGTGGTCCCGAAAAATCTTCGTTTCAAAGGCTATCTGGCCCTTCCCCCTACACCTACCTCTCCAACCAAAAGAGAATCGAGACAGACCTACCCCTTCACGGGAACGCGCAAAACGGAGGGGTAGGGCCAAGGGGTGAATTGGGATTGAGCCTAAGGCTACAGTGCCCTCCACAATTTATGGCACCCCTGGTAAATATGATCAAAACTGGCTGTAAAAAATAAATCTGCATCGTTTATCCTTTTGATCTTTCATTCAAAAAATGTGCAAAATTCTAACCTTTCATTGAAGTAAAAGAATTGAAAGTGGGGGGAAATCACATTATAAAATAAATGTTTTTCTCCAAAACACGTTGGCCACAATTATTCATACCCCTAGAATTTTTTATGAATAAAATATCTCTGAAGTATATTCCCATTCATATTTACCTTTTTTAGTACACCAGGGTGACTAGGAACATGAAACTGTCCAGCTATGACTTCGTGTTTCACAGGAGTTTAAATATGAGGAAACACAAAGGCCAAATCCGCTTAATCATCCATCAAAATGAGTAAAACCAGAGAATATAGTTCTGATGCGCAGCAAAAGATTGTTGAGCATCACAAAATAGAAAGTGGCTGTAAGACAATATCTAAAGAATTGAAAATCCCCATTTTGACCATCAGGGCAATAATTAAGAAGTTCCAATCAACTAAAGATGTTACGAATCTGCCAGGAAGAGGACGTGTGTCTATACTGTCTTAATGCACGGCAAGGATGAAAGTTTGAGTGGCCAAAGACTCTTCAAGGATCACAGATGGAGAATTGCAGAGATTAGTTGAGTCTTGGGGTCAGAAAGCCCAAAAAAAAAAAAAAAAAAAAAAAACCTACATCCCCACATGTTGTTTGGGCGGGTTTCAAGAAAAATCCTCCTCGCTCCTCCAGAAACAAACTCCAGCAAATTTAATTGTCAGACACGACTGGATCTTCAGACGGCACAGGGTTCTGTGGTCAGATGAGACTAGAAAAAGAGCTTTTTGCCAGCAAACACACTAGATGGGTTTGGTGCACACAAGGATAAAAAGTACCCCATGTGTACAATTTAATATACCGTTGGATCTTTAATGTTGTGGGCATATTTTTCTGCTGGAGGTCCTGGACTTCTTGTTCAGATACATTGCAAAACCTGACGCCTTCTGCTAGAAATCTTATAATGGGCCGTGGTTGGATCTTCCATCAGGACAACGATCCAAAACAAACATCAAAATCAACACAAAAATTTGTTGCAGAGCACAAAATGAAGCTTCTGCCGTGACCGTCCCAGTTCCCTGACCTGATGAGTGGCTGAACTGAAGAGAAGAAGCACCAACATGGATCTGGGAATCTGAAGGATCTGGAGAGATTCTGTATGGAGGAATGGTCTCTGATCTCTTGTCAGGTGTTCTCCAAACTCATCAGGCATTATAGGAGAAGACTCAGAGCTGGTCTCTTGTCAAAAGGAGATTGCAAAAAGTATTTAATAAAAGGGTGCCAATAATTGTGGCCGACGTGTTTTGGAGAAAAACATTTATTTCATAATGTGATTTACCCCCACTTTCAGTTCTTTTACTTCAATGAAAGGTTAGAATTTTGCAAATTTTTTGAATGAAAGATCAAAAGGATAAACAATGCAGATTTATTTTTTACAGCCAGTTTTGATCATATTTACCAGGGGTGCCATAAATTGTGGAGGGCACTCACTGTACGTTCACACTGTCAGTCCACAAGTGTGTATCTGATTGGAATATGATCTGAATTAGGCTAATGGCTGTTCACACTGTGTATCGCAACTGTGCGGATCTGCATTGGTTTCTATGGCAATGACGTTGGATTGGTGGAAATACGCCTTAAACAACAACAACCGGAACATGGAGGGGTTAGGAATACAGATGTTGTCTTATTTCTTGCTAAATCTGATCGGATTTCAGTCGGATATGCAAATCATCGGGTCCAAAGATCTGTGCCTGATCCGAATCGACCCGAATCACTTCTTACCAGAACCCAACATGCAGAAATACATCTTTTTAAAAGAAAAACTTTGGAAAACACACACACACACACACACAAACACACACACACACACTCTCACACACACACACACACACACACACACATGTCTGGTTCACTATCTTTGCGGGGATTCTCCTTAGACTTAATGGTTTTTATACTGTACAAATTGTATATTCTATCTCCTTACACTAACCCTACCCCTAAACCTACCCATCACACACACACACACACACACACACACACACACACACACACACACACACACACACACACACACACACACTAACCCTACCCCTAAACCTGCCCATCACAGAACACTTTCTGCATTTTTACATTTTCAAAAAAATATAATTTAGTATGTTTATTAACCCATTCTCCTCATGGAGCGCTGGCTGGTCCCCACGATGGAGGTGATCTCAGGTTTTACTATCCTTGTGGGGACATTTGGTTCCCACAATGTAATATAAACCAAACGCGCACACACACACACACACACACACACACACACACACACACACACACACACACACACACACACACACACACACACACACACACACACACACACATCGGGCCCCTGCCAGGCAACAAGCCTCAATTGCCATGGCAACAAAACTTTAAGGCCAGTCTTCCAAAAGCCCCACAATGCACCAGTGCAGTAATTCAGTCCCGCTCCTGTGTGTGAATGAAGCCATGAAGCGGTGGAGTTATGAGGAGTTATGAAGCGTGTCTATGAGGAGTTATGAAGCGTGTCTGCTGGTCATTTTACTTCTGATGATGAAGAATATTCAACAAGGGAACATGCTTTATCACAGAGAGTTAGAGTGATTGGATGATTAAAGTGTCTCTGAATGACAGATGATGAACAGAGAGGGATCGCTGACGTCGGTGTGATTCAGAGGTGGAGCTTTACTTCAGTCTGATGGACGTTTATGAAGGAGGCAAGCACACACTACACAAACACACACTACACAAGCGCACACTACACAAACACACACTACACAAGCGCACACTGCACAAGCACACACTACACAAACACACACTACACAAGCACACACTACACAAGCTCACACTACACAAACACACACTACACAAACACACACTACACAAGCGCACACTGCACAAGAACACACTACACAAACACACACTACACAAGCGCACACTGCACAAGCACACACTACACAAGCACACACTACACAAGCGCACACTGCACAAGCACACACTACACAAGCGAACACTGCACAAGCTCACACTACACAAGAACACACTACACAAAAACACACTACACAAGCGCACACTGCACAAGCTCACACTACACAAGCACACACTAAACAAGCGCACACTGCACAAGCTCACACTACACAAGAACACACTACACAAAAACACACTACACAAGCGCACACTGCACAAGCTCACACTACACAAGAACACACTACACAAGAACACACTACACAAGCGCACACTACACAAGCTCACACTACACAAGCTCAAACTACACAAACACACACTACACAAACACACACTACACAAGCGCACACTGCACAAGAACACACTACACAAACACACACTACACAAGCGCACACTGCACAAGCACACACTACACAAGCACACACTACACAAGCGCACACTGCACAAGCACACACTACACAAGCGAACACTGCACAAGCTCACACTACACAAGAACACACTACACAAAAACACACTACACAAAAACACACTACACAAGCGCACACTACACAAACACACACTACACAAGCGCACACTGCACAAGCACACACTACACAAACACACACTACACAAGCACACACTACACAAGCTCACACTACACAAACACACACTACACAAACACACACTACACAAGCGCACACTGCACAAGAACACACTACACAAACACACACTACACAAGCGCACACTGCACAAGCACACACTACACAAGCACACACTACACAAGCGCACACTGCACAAGCACACACTACACAAGCGAACACTGCACAAGCTCACACTACACAAGAACACACTACACAAAAACACACTACACAAGCGCACACTGCACAAGCTCACACTACACAAGCACACACTAAACAAGCGCACACTGCACAAGCTCACACTACACAAGAACACACTACACAAAAACACACTACACAAGCGCACACTGCACAAGCTCACACTACACAAGAACACACTACACAAGAACACACTACACAAGCGCACACTACACAAGCTCACACTACACAAGCTCAAACTACACAAACACACACTACACAAACACACACTACACAAGCGCACACTGCACAAGAACACACTACACAAACACACACTACACAAGCGCACACTGCACAAGCACACACTACACAAGCACACACTACACAAGCGCACACTGCACAAGCACACACTACACAAGCGAACACTGCACAAGCTCACACTACACAAGAACACACTACACAAAAACACACTACACAAAAACACACTACACAAGCGCACACTACACAAACACACACTACACAAGCGCACACTGCACAAGCACACACTACACAAACACACACTACACAAGCACACACTACACAAGCTCACACTACACAAACACACACTACACAAACACACACTACACAAGCGCACACTGCACAAGAACACACTACACAAACACACACTACACAAGCGCACACTGCACAAGCACACACTACACAAGCACACACTACACAAGCGCACACTGCACAAGCACACACTACACAAGCACACACTAAACAAGCGCACACTGCACAAGCTCACACTACACAAGAACACACTACACAAAAACACACTACACAAGCGCACACTACACAAACACACACTACACAAGCGCACACTGCACAAGCACACACTACACAAACACACACTACACAAGCTCACACTACACAAACACACACTACACAAACACACACTACACAAGCGCACACTGCACAAGAACACACTACACAAACACACACTACACAAGCGCACACTGCACAAGCACACACTACACAAGCACACACTACACAAGCGAACACTGCACAAGCTCACACTACACAAGAACACACTACACAAAAACACACTACACAAGCGCACACTGCACAAGCTCACACTACACAAGCACACACTAAACAAGCGCACACTGCACAAGCTCACACTACACAAGAACACACTACACAAAAACACACTACACAAGCGCACACTGCACAAGCTCACACTACACAAGAACACACTACACAAGAACACACTACACAAGCGCACACTACACAAGCTCACACTACACAAGCTCAAACTACACAAACACACACTACACAAGAACACACTACACAAGCGCACACTACACAAGCGCACACTACACAAGCGCACACTACACAAGCTCACACTACACAAGAACACACTACACAAGCTCACACTACACAAGCTCTCACTACACAAGAACACACTACACAAGAACACACTACACAAGCGCACACTACACAAGCGCACACTACACAAGCGCACACTACACAAGCTCACACTACACAAGAACACACTACACAAGCTCACACTACACAAGCTCTCACTACACAAGAACACACTACACAAGCTCACACTACACAAGAACACACTACACAAGCTCACACTACACAAGAACACACTACACAAGCTCACAATACACAAGAACACACTACACAAGCTCACACTACACAAGCGCACACTACACAAGAACACACTACACAAGAACACACTACACAAGCGCACACTACACAAGAACACACTACACAAGCTCACACTACACAAGAACACACTACACAAGCTCACACTACACAAGAACACACTACACAAGCTCACAATACACAAGAACACACTACACAAGCTCACACTACACAAGCGCACACTACACAAGAACACACTACACAAGAACACACTACACAAGCGCACACTACACAAGAACACACTACACAAGCGCACACTACACAAGCTCACACTACACAAGCTCACACTACACAAGCTCAAACTACACAAACACACACTACACAAGAACACACTACACAAGCGCACACTACACAAGCGCACACTACACAAGCGCACACTACACAAGCTCACACTACACAAGAACACACTACACAAGCTCACACTACACAAGCTCTCACTACACAAGAACACACTACACAAGCTCACACTACACAAGCGCACACTACACAAGCTCACACTACACAAGCTCAAACTACACAAACACACACTACACAAGAACACACTACACAAGCGCACACTACACAAGCGCACACTACACAAGCGCACACTACACAAGCTCACACTACACAAGAACACACTACACAAGCTCACACTACACAAGCTCTCACTACACAAGAACACACTACACAAGAACACACTACACAAGCGCACACTACACAAGCGCACACTACACAAGCGCACACTACACAAGCTCACACTACACAAGAACACACTACACAAGCTCACACTACACAAGCTCTCACTACACAAGAACACACTACACAAGCTCACACTACACAAGAACACACTACACAAGCTCACACTACACAAGAACACACTACACAAGCTCACAATACACAAGAACACACTACACAAGCTCACACTACACAAGCGCACACTACACAAGAACACACTACACAAGAACACACTACACAAGCGCACACTACACAAGAACACACTACACAAGCGCACACTACACAAGCTCACACTACACAAGCGCACACTACACAAGAACACACTACACAAGCTCACACTACACAAGCGCACACTACACAAGCTCACACTACACAAGCTCAAACTACACAAGCTCAAACTACACAAGCTCACACTACACAAGCGCACACTACGCAACTTCACAAGCTCACACTACACAAGCTCAAACTACACAAGTGCACACTACACAAGCGCACACTACACAAGAACACACTACACAAGCTCAAACTACACAAGAACACACTACACAAGCGCACACTACACAAGAACACACTACACAAGAACACACTACACAAGAACACACTACACAAGCTCACACTACACAAGCTCAAACTACACAAGCACACACTACACAAGCGCACACTACACAAGAACACACTACACAAGAACACACTACACAAGCGCACACTACACAAGCTCACATCTCACAAGCGCACACTACACAAGAACACACTACACAAGCTCACACTACACAAGCGCACACTACACAAGCGCACACTACACAAGCTCACACTACACAAGCGCACACTACACAAGCTCAAACTACACAAGCTCACACTACACAAGCTCACACTACACAAGCGCACACTACACAAGCTCACACTACACAAGCTCAAACTACACAAGCTCACACTACACAAGCGCACACTACGCAACTTCACAAGCTCACACTACACAAGCTCAAACTACACAAGTGCACACTACACAAGCGCACACTACACAAGAGCACACTACACAAACTCACACTACACAAGAACACACTACACAAGAACACACTACACAAGCTCACACTACACAAGCGCACACTACACAAGCGCACACTACACAAGCTCACACTACACAAGCGCACACTACACAAGCTCAAACTACACAAGCTCACACTACACAAGCTCACACTACACAAGCGCACACTACACAAGCTCACACTACACAAGCTCAAACTACACAAGCTCACACTACACAAGCGCACACTACGCAACTTCACAAGCTCACACTACACAAGCTCAAACTACACAAGTGCACACTACACAAGCGCACACTACACAAGAACACACTACACAAGCTCACACTACACAAGCTCACACTACTCAAGAACACACTACACAAGCTCACACTACACAAGCGCACACTACACAAGCGCACACTACACAAGCTCACACTACACAAGCGCACACTACACAAGAACACACTACACAAACACACACTACACAAGCGCACACTGCACAAGCACACACTACACAAGCACACACTACACAAGCGCACACTGCACAAGCACACACTACACAAGCGAACACTGCACAAGCTCACACTACACAAGAACACACTACACAAAAACACACTACACAAGCGCACACTGCACAAGCTCACACTACACAAGCACACACTAAACAAGCGCACACTGCACAAGCTCACACTACACAAGAACACACTACACAAAAACACACTACACAAGCGCACACTGCACAAGCTCACACTACACAAGAACACACTACACAAGAACACACTACACAAGCGCACACTACACAAGCTCACACTACACAAGCTCAAACTACACAAACACACACTACACAAGAACACACTACACAAGCGCACACTACACAAGCGCACACTACACAAGCGCACACTACACAAGCTCACACTACACAAGAACACACTACACAAGCTCACACTACACAAGCTCTCACTACACAAGAACACACTACACAAGAACACACTACACAAGCGCACACTACACAAGCGCACACTACACAAGCGCACACTACACAAGCTCACACTACACAAGAACACACTACACAAGCTCACACTACACAAGCTCTCACTACACAAGAACACACTACACAAGCTCACACTACACAAGAACACACTACACAAGCTCACACTACACAAGAACACACTACACAAGCTCACAATACACAAGAACACACTACACAAGCTCACACTACACAAGCGCACACTACACAAGAACACACTACACAAGAACACACTACACAAGCGCACACTACACAAGAACACACTACACAAGCGCACACTACACAAGCTCACACTACACAAGCGCACACTACACAAGAACACACTACACAAGCTCACACTACACAAGCGCACACTACACAAGCTCACACTACACAAGCTCAAACTACACAAGCTCAAACTACACAAGCTCACACTACACAAGCGCACACTACGCAACTTCACAAGCTCACACTACACAAGCTCAAACTACACAAGTGCACACTACACAAGCGCACACTACACAAGAACACACTACACAAGCTCAAACTACACAAGCAAACACTACACAAGCGCACACTACACAAGAACACACTACACAAGAACACACTACACAAGAACACACTACACAAGCTCACACTACACAAGCTCAAACTACACAAGCGCACACTACACAAGCGCACACTACACAAGAACACACTACACAAGAACACACTACACAAGCGCACACTACACAAGCTCACATCTCACAAGCGCACACTACACAAGAACACACTACACAAGCTCACACTACACAAGCGCACACTACACAAGCGCACACTACACAAGCTCACACTACACAAGCGCACACTACACAAGCTCAAACTACACAAGCTCACACTACACAAGCTCACACTACACAAGCGCACACTACACAAGCTCACACTACACAAGCTCAAACTACACAAGCTCACACTACACAAGCGCACACTACGCAACTTCACAAGCTCACACTACACAAGCTCAAACTACACAAGTGCACACTACACAAGCGCACACTACACAAGAGCACACTACACAAACTCACACTACACAAGAACACACTACACAAGAACACACTACACAAGCTCACACTACACAAGCGCACACTACACAAGCGCACACTACACAAGCTCACACTACACAAGCGCACACTACACAAGCTCAAACTACACAAGCTCACACTACACAAGCTCACACTACACAAGCGCACACTACACAAGCTCACACTACACAAGCTCAAACTACACAAGCTCACACTACACAAGCGCACACTACGCAACTTCACAAGCTCACACTACACAAGCTCAAACTACACAAGTGCACACTACACAAGCGCACACTACACAAGAACACACTACACAAGCTCACACTACACAAGCTCACACTACTCAAGAGCACACTACACAAGCTCACACTACACAAGCGCACACTACACAAGCGCACACTACACAAGCTCACACTACACAAGCGCACACTACACAAGCTCACACTACACAAGCGCACACTACACAAGAACACACTACACAAGCTCACACTACACAAGCCCAAACTACACAAGCACACACTACACAAGCGCACACTACACAAGAGCACACTACACAAGCTCACACTACACAAGAACACACTACACAAGAACACACTACACAAGCGCACACTACACAAGCTCACACTACACAAGCGCACACTACACAAGAACACACTACACAAGCGCACACTACACAAGCTCACACTACACAAGCGCACACTACACAAGAACACACTACACAAGCGCACACTACACAAGCGCACACTACACAAGCTCACACTACACAAGCGCACACTACACAAGAACACACTACACAAGCGCACACTACACAAGCGCACACTACACAAGAACACACTACACAAGCACACACTACACAAGCGCACACTACACAAGCTCACACTACACAAGCTCACACTACACAAGAACACACTACACAAGCGCACACTACACAAGAACACACTACACAAGAACACACTACACAAGCGCACACTACACAAGCGCACACTACACAAGCCATCACACACTGGGGTGGTGATGGCGCAGTGGATAAGACACAAGCCTTTGGTGTGAGAGACCCGGGTTCGAATCCACTGTGAGACACCAATGTGTCCCTGAGCAAGACACTTAACCCCTAGTTGCTCCAGAGGCGTGCGACCTCTGACATGTATAGCAATTGTAAGTCGCTTTGGATAAAAGCGTCAGCTAAAATGAATAAAAATGTAAAAAAAAAAAATGTAAAAGCGCACACTACACAAGAACACACTACACAAGCACACACTACACAAGCGCACACTACACAAGCTCACACTACACAAGCTCACACTACACAAGCGCACACTACGCAACTTCACAAGCTCACACTACACAAGCTCAAACTACACAAGTGCACACTACACAAGCGCACACTACACAAGAACACACTACACAAGCGCACACTACACAAGCTCACACTACTCAAGAACACACTACACAAGCTCACACTACACAAGCGCACACTACACAAGCGCACACTACACAAGAACACACTACACAAGCGCACACTACACAAGCTCACACTACACAAGCGCACACTACACAAGAACACACTACACAAGCTCACACTACACAAGCCCAAACTACACAAGCACACACTACACAAGCGCACACTACACAAGAGCACACTACACAAGCTCACACTACACAAGAACACACTACACAAGAACACACTACACAAGCGCACACTACACAAGCTCACACTACACAAGCGCACACTACACAAGAACACACTACACAAGCGCACACTACACAAGCTCACACTACACAAGCGCACACTACACAAGAACACACTACACAAGCGCACACTACACAAGCGCACACTACACAAGCTCACACTACACAAGCGCACACTACACAAGAACACACTACACAAGCGCACACTACACAAGCGCACACTACACAAGCGCACACTACACAAGCGCACACTACACAAGAACACACTACACAAGAACACACTACACAAGCGCACACTACACAAGCGCACACTACACAAGAACACACTACACAAGCTCACACTACACAAGCACACACTACACAAGCGCACACTACACAAGAACACACTACACAAGAACACACTACACAAGCACACACTACACAAGCTCACACTACACAAGCTCACACTACACAAGCGCACACTACACAAGAACACACTACACAAGCACACACTACACAAGCGCACACTACACAAGCTCACACTACACAAGCGCACACTACACAAGAACACACTACACAAGAACACACTACACAAGCACACACTACACAAGCTCACACTACACAAGCGCACACTACACAAGAACACACTACACAAGCTCACACTACACAAGCGCACACTACACAAGCGCACACTACACAAGAGCACACTACACAAGCGCACACTACACAAGCGCACACTACACAAGCTCACACTACACAAGCGCACACTACACGAGAACACACTACACAAGCACACACTACACAAGCGCACACTACACAAGCTCACACTACACAAGCGCACACTACACAAGAACACTACACAAGCGCACACTACACAAGCTCACACTACACAAGCGCACACTACACAAGAACACACTACACAAGCGCACACTACACAAGCGCACACTACACAAGCGCACACTACACAAGAACACACTACACAAGCTCACACTACACAAGCTCAAACTACACAAGCACACACTACACAAGCGCACACTACACAAGAACACACTACACAAGAACACACTACACAAGCACACACTACACAAGCTCACACTACACAAGCGCACACTACACAAGAACACACTACACAAGCTCACACTACACAAGCGCACACTACACAAGCACACACTACACAAGCTCACACTACACAAGCGCACACTACACAAGCTCACACTACACAAGCGCACACTACACAAGAACACACTACACAAGCTCACACTACACAAGCGCACACTACACAAGCGCACACTACACAAGCTCACACTACACAAGCGCACACTACACAAGCTCACACTACACAAGCGCACACTACACAAGCTCACACTACACAAGCTCAAACTACTCAAGCTCACACTACACAAGCGCACACTACACAACTACACAAGCTCACACTACACAAGCTCAAACTACACAAGTGCACACTACACAAGCGCACACTACACAAGAACACACTACACAAGCTCACACTACACAAGCGCACACTACACAAGAACACACTACACAAGCTCACACTACACAAGCGCACACTACACAAGCGCACACTACACAAGCTCACACTACACAAGCTCACACTACACAAGCTCACACTACACAAGCGCACACTACACAAGCTCACACTACACAAGCTCAAACTACTCAAGCTCACACTACACAAGCGCACACTACACAACTACACAAGCTCACACTACACAAGCTCAAACTACACAAGTGCACACTACACAAGCGCACACTACACAAGAACACACTACACAAGCTCACACTACACAAGCTCACACTACACAAGAACACACTACACAAGCTCACACTACACAAGCGCACACTACACAAGAACACACTACACAAGAACACACTACACAAGCGCACACTACACAAGAACACACTACACAAGCTCACACTACACAAGAACACACTACACAAGAACACACTACACAAGCGCACACTACACAAGCTCACACTACACAAGCGCACACTACACAAGCTCACACTACACAAGCGCACACTACACAAGAACACACTACACAAACACACACTACACAAGCGCACACTGCACAAGCACACACTACACAAGCACACACTACACAAGCGCACACTGCACAAGCACACACTACACAAGCGAACACTGCACAAGCTCACACTACACAAGAACACACTACACAAAAACACACTACACAAGCGCACACTGCACAAGCTCACACTACACAAGCACACACTAAACAAGCGCACACTGCACAAGCTCACACTACACAAGAACACACTACACAAAAACACACTACACAAGCGCACACTGCACAAGCTCACACTACACAAGAACACACTACACAAGAACACACTACACAAGCGCACACTACACAAGCTCACACTACACAAGCTCAAACTACACAAACACACACTACACAAGAACACACTACACAAGCGCACACTACACAAGCGCACACTACACAAGCGCACACTACACAAGCTCACACTACACAAGAACACACTACACAAGCTCACACTACACAAGCTCTCACTACACAAGAACACACTACACAAGAACACACTACACAAGCGCACACTACACAAGCGCACACTACACAAGCGCACACTACACAAGCTCACACTACACAAGAACACACTACACAAGCTCACACTACACAAGCTCTCACTACACAAGAACACACTACACAAGCTCACACTACACAAGAACACACTACACAAGCTCACACTACACAAGAACACACTACACAAGCTCACAATACACAAGAACACACTACACAAGCTCACACTACACAAGCGCACACTACACAAGAACACACTACACAAGAACACACTACACAAGCTCAAACTACACAAGCTCACACTACACAAGCGCACACTACACAAGCTCACACTACACAAGCGCACACTACACAAGAACACACTACACAAGCTCACACTACACAAGCGCACACTACACAAGCTCACACTACACAAGCTCAAACTACACAAGCTCAAACTACACAAGCTCACACTACACAAGCGCACACTACGCAACTTCACAAGCTCACACTACACAAGCTCAAACTACACAAGTGCACACTACACAAGCGCACACTACACAAGAACACACTACACAAGCTCAAACTACACAAGCACACACTACACAAGCGCACACTACACAAGAACACACTACACAAGAACACACTACACAAGAACACACTACACAAGCTCACACTACACAAGCTCAAACTACACAAGCGCACACTACACAAGCGCACACTACACAAGCACACACTACACAAGCTCACACTACACAAGCGCACACTACACAAGCTCACACTACACAAGCGCACACTACACAAGAACACACTACACAAGCTCACACTACACAAGCGCACACTACACAAGCGCACACTACACAAGCTCACACTACACAAGCGCACACTACACAAGCTCACACTACACAAGCGCACACTACACAAGCTCACACTACACAAGCTCAAACTACTCAAGCTCACACTACACAAGCGCACACTACACAACTACACAAGCTCACACTACACAAGCTCAAACTACACAAGTGCACACTACACAAGCGCACACTACACAAGAACACACTACACAAGCTCACACTACACAAGCGCACACTACACAAGAACACACTACACAAGCTCACACTACACAAGCGCACACTACACAAGCGCACACTACACAAGCTCACACTACACAAGCTCACACTACACAAGCTCACACTACACAAGCGCACACTACACAAGCTCACACTACACAAGCTCAAACTACTCAAGCTCACACTACACAAGCGCACACTACACAACTACACAAGCTCACACTACACAAGCTCAAACTACACAAGTGCACACTACACAAGCGCACACTACACAAGAACACACTACACAAGCTCACACTACACAAGCTCACACTACACAAGAACACACTACACAAGCTCACACTACACAAGCGCACACTACACAAGAACACACTACACAAGAACACACTACACAAGCGCACACTACACAAGAACACACTACACAAGCTCACACTACACAAGAACACACTACACAAGAACACACTACACAAGCGCACACTACACAAGCTCACACTACACAAGCGCACACTACACAAGCTCACACTACACAAGCGCACACTACACAAGAACACACTACACAAACACACACTACACAAGCGCACACTGCACAAGCACACACTACACAAGCACACACTACACAAGCGCACACTGCACAAGCACACACTACACAAGCGAACACTGCACAAGCTCACACTACACAAGAACACACTACACAAAAACACACTACACAAGCGCACACTGCACAAGCTCACACTACACAAGCACACACTAAACAAGCGCACACTGCACAAGCTCACACTACACAAGAACACACTACACAAAAACACACTACACAAGCGCACACTGCACAAGCTCACACTACACAAGAACACACTACACAAGAACACACTACACAAGCGCACACTACACAAGCTCACACTACACAAGCTCAAACTACACAAACACACACTACACAAGAACACACTACACAAGCGCACACTACACAAGCGCACACTACACAAGCGCACACTACACAAGCTCACACTACACAAGAACACACTACACAAGCTCACACTACACAAGCTCTCACTACACAAGAACACACTACACAAGAACACACTACACAAGCGCACACTACACAAGCGCACACTACACAAGCGCACACTACACAAGCTCACACTACACAAGAACACACTACACAAGCTCACACTACACAAGCTCTCACTACACAAGAACACACTACACAAGCTCACACTACACAAGAACACACTACACAAGCTCACACTACACAAGAACACACTACACAAGCTCACAATACACAAGAACACACTACACAAGCTCACACTACACAAGCGCACACTACACAAGAACACACTACACAAGAACACACTACACAAGCTCAAACTACACAAGCTCACACTACACAAGCGCACACTACACAAGCTCACACTACACAAGCGCACACTACACAAGAACACACTACACAAGCTCACACTACACAAGCGCACACTACACAAGCTCACACTACACAAGCTCAAACTACACAAGCTCAAACTACACAAGCTCACACTACACAAGCGCACACTACGCAACTTCACAAGCTCACACTACACAAGCTCAAACTACACAAGTGCACACTACACAAGCGCACACTACACAAGAACACACTACACAAGCTCAAACTACACAAGCACACACTACACAAGCGCACACTACACAAGAACACACTACACAAGAACACACTACACAAGAACACACTACACAAGCTCACACTACACAAGCTCAAACTACACAAGCGCACACTACACAAGCGCACACTACACAAGAACACACTACACAAGAACACACTACACAAGCGCACACTACACAAGCTCACATCTCACAAGCGCACACTACACAAGAACACACTACACAAGCTCACACTACACAAGCGCACACTACACAAGCGCACACTACACAAGCTCAAACTACACAAGCTCACACTACACAAGCTCACACTACACAAGCGCACACTACACAAGCTCAAACTACACAAGCTCACACTACACAAGCGCACACTACGCAACTTCACAAGCTCACACTACACAAGCTCAAACTACACAAGTGCACACTACACAAGCGCACACTACACAAGAGCACACTACACAAACTCACACTACACAAGAACACACTACACAAGAACACACTACACAAGCTCACACTACACAAGCGCACACTACACAAGCGCACACTACACAAGCTCACACTACACAAGCGCACACTACACAAGCTCAAACTACACAAGCTCACACTACACAAGCTCACACTACACAAGCGCACACTACACAAGCTCACACTACACAAGCTCAAACTACACAAGCTCACACTACACAAGCGCACACTACGCAACTTCACAAGCTCACTCTACACAAGCTCAAACTACACAAGTGCACACTACACAAGCGCACACTACACAAGAACACACTACACAAGCTCACACTACACAAGCTCACACTACTCAAGAACACACTACACAAGCTCACACTACACAAGCGCACACTACACAAGCGCACACTACACAAGCTCACACTACACAAGCGCACACTACACAAGCTCACACTACACAAGCGCACACTACACAAGAACACACTACACAAGCTCACACTACACAAGCCCAAACTACACAAGCACACACTACACAAGCGCACACTACACAAGAGCACACTACACAAGCTCACACTACACAAGAACACACTACACAAGAACACACTACACAAGCGCACACTACACAAGCTCACACTACACAAGCGCACACTACACAAGAACACACTACACAAGCGCACACTACACAAGCTCACACTACACAAGCGCACACTACACAAGAACACACTACACAAGCGCACACTACACAAGCGCACACTACACAAGCTCACACTACACAAGCGCACACTACACAAGAACACACTACACAAGCGCACACTACACAAGCGCACACTACACAAGAACACACTACACAAGCGCACACTACACAAGCGCACACTACACAAGCTCACACTACACAAGCTCACACTACACAAGAACACACTACACAAGCGCACACTACACAAGAACACACTACACAAGAACACACTACACAAGCGCACACTACACAAGCGCACACTACACAAGAACACACTACACAAGCGCACACTACACAAGCGCACACTATACAAGCTCACACTACACAAGAACACACTACACAAGCTCACACTACACAAGCGCACACTACACAAGAACACACTACACAAGAACACACTACACAAGCGCACACTACACAAGCTCACACTACACAAGCTCACACTACACAAGAACACACTACACAAGCGCACACTACACAAGCGCACACTACACAAGAACACACTACACAAGAACACACTACACAAGCGCACACTACACAAGAACACACTACACAAGCGCACACTACACAAGCGCACACTACACAAGCTCACACTACACAAGCGCACACTACACAAGAACACACTACACAAGCACACACTACACAAGCGCACACTACACAAGCTCACACTACACAAGCGCACACTACACAAGAACACACTACACAAGCGCACACTACACAAGCTCACACTACACAAGCGCACACTACACAAGCGCACACTACACAAGAACACACTACACAAGAACACACTACTCAAGCGCACACTACTCAAGCGCACACTACACAAGAACACACTACACAAGCTCACACTACACAAGCTCAAACTACACAAGCACACACTACACAAGCGCACACTACACAAGAACACACTACACAAGAACACACTACACAAGCACACACTACACAAGCTCACACTACACAAGCTCACACTACACAAGCGCACACTACACAAGAACACACTACACAAGCACACACTACACAAGCACACACTACACAAGCTCACACTACACAAGCGCACACTACACAAGAACACACTACACAAGCGCACACTACACAAGAACACACTACACAAGCGCACACTACACAAGCGCACACTACACAAGAACACACTACACAAGCTCACACTACACAAGCGCACACTACACAAGCGCACACTACACAAGAACACACTACACAAGCGCACACTACACAAGCGCACACTACACAAGCTCACACTACACAAGCGCACACTACACGAGAACACACTACACAAGCACACACTACACAAGCGCACACTACACAAGCTCACACTACACAAGCGCACACTACACAAGAACACTACACAAGCGCACACTACACAAGCTCACACTACACAAGCGCACACTACACAAGAACACACTACACAAGCGCACACTACACAAGCGCACACTACACAAGCGCACACTACACAAGAACACACTACACAAGCTCACACTACACAAGCTCAAACTACACAAGCACACACTACACAAGCGCACACTACACAAGAACACACTACACAAGAACACACTACACAAGCACACACTACACAAGCTCACACTACACAAGCGCACACTACACAAGAACACACTACACAAGCTCACACTACACAAGCGCACACTACACAAGCGCACACTACACAAGCTCACACTACACAAGAACACACTACACAAGCTCAAACTACACAAGCTCACACTACACAAGCTCACACTACACAAGCGCACACTACACAAGAACACACTACACAAGCTCACACTACACAAGCGCACACTACACAAGCGCACACTACACAAGCTCACACTACACAAGCGCACACTACACAAGCTCAAACTACACAAGCTCACACTACACAAGCTCACACTACACAAGCGCACACTACACAAGCTCACACTACACAAGCTCAAACTACACAAGCTCACACTACACAAGCGCACACTACACAACTACACAAGCTCACACTACACAAGCTCAAACTACACAAGTGCACACTACACAAGCGCACACTACACAAGAACACACTACACAAGCTCACACTACACAAGCTCACACTACACAAGAACACACTACACAAGCTCACACTACACAAGCGCACACTACACAAGAACACACTACACAAGAACACACTACACAAGCGCACACTACACAAGAACACACTACACAAGCTCACACTACACAAGAACACACTACACAAGAACACACTACACAAGCGCACACTACACAAGCTCACACTACACAAGCGCACACTACACAAGAGCACACTACACAAGCTCACACTACACAAGCTCAAACTACACAACCACACTACACAAGCGCACACTACACAAGAGCACACTACACAAAGAACACACTACACAAGAACACACTACACAAGAACACACTACACAAGCGCACACTACACAAGCTCACACTACACAAGCGCACACTACACAAGAACACACTACACAAGCTCACACTACACAAGCTCAAACTACACAAGCACACACTACACAAGCGCACACTACACAAGAACACACTACACAAGAACACACTACACAAGCGCACACTACACAAGCTCACACTACACAAGCGCACACTACACAAGAACACACTACACAAGCTCACACTACACAAGCGCACACTACACAAGCGCACACTACACAAGCTCACACTACACAAGCGCACACTACACAAGCTCAAACTACACAAGCTCACACTACACAAGCTCACACTACACAAGCGCACACTACACAAGCTCACACTACACAAGCTCAAACTACACAAGCTCACACTACACAAGCGCACACTACGCAACTTCACAAGCTCACACTACACAAGCTCAAACTACACAAGTGCACACTACACAAGCGCACACTACACAAGAACACACTACACAAGCTCACACTACACAAGCTCACACTACACAAGAACACACTACACAAGCTCACACTACACAAGCGCACACTACACAAGCGCACACTACACAAGCGCACACTACACAAGCTCACACTACACAAGCGCACACTACACAAGAACACACTACACAAGCTCACACTACACAAGCTCAAACTACACAAGCACACACTACACAAGCGCACACTACACAAGAACACACTACACAAGCACACACTACACAAGCGCACACTACACAACTACACAAGCTCACACTACACAAGCTCAAACTACACAAGTGCACACTACACAAGCGCACACTACACAAGCTCACACTACACAAGCTCACACTACACAAGAACACACTACACAAGCTCACACTACACAACTACACAAGCTCACACTACACAAGCTCAAACTACACAAGTGCACACTACACAAGCGCACACTACACAAGAACACACTACACAAGCTCACACTACACAAGCTCACACTACACAAGAACACACTACACAAGCTCACACTACACAAGCACACACTACACAAGCGCACACTACACAAGAACACACTACACAAGAACACACTACACAAGCTCACACTACACAAGCTCACACTACACAAGAACACACTACACAAGAACACACTACACAAGCGCACACTACACAAGCTCACACTACACAAGTGCACACTACACAAGAACACACTACACAAGCTCACACTACACAAGCTCAAACTACACAAGCACACACTACACAAGCGCACACTACACAAGAACACACTACACAAGCACACACTACACAAGCGCACACTACACAACTACACAAGCTCACACTACACAAGCTCAAACTACACAAGTGCACACTACACAAGCGCACACTACACAAGAACACACTACACAAGCTCACACTACACAAGCTCACACTACACAAGAACACACTACACAAGCTCACACTACACAAGCGCACACTACACAAGCGCACACTACACAAGAACACACTACACAAGAACACACTACACAAGCTCACACTACACAAGCTCAAACTACACAAGTGCACACTACACAAGCGCACACTACACAAGAACACACTACACAAGCTCACACTACACAAGAACACACTACACAAGCTCACACTACACAAGCGCACACTACACAAGCGCACACTACACAAGAACACACTACACAAGAACACACTACACAAGCTCACACTACACAAGCTCAAACTACACAAGCTCACACTACACAAGAACACACTACACAAGCGCACACTACACGAGCTCAAACTACACAAGAACACACTACACAAGCTCACACTACACAAGAACACACTACACAAGCGCACACTACACAAACGCACACTACACAAGCGCACACTACACAAGCGCACACTACACAAGAACACACTACACAAGCTCACACTACACAAGCTCACACTACACAAGCGCACACTACACAAGAACACACTACACAAGAACACACTACACAAACGCACACTACACAAGCGCACACTACACAAGCTCAAACTACACAAGCTCACACTACACAAGAACACACTACACAAGCGCACACTACACAAGCTCAAACTACACAAGCGCACACTACACAAGCTCACAGTACACAAGCTCACACTACACAAGCGCACACTACACAAGTGCACACTGAACACACTACACAAGCTCAAACTACACAAGCACAAGCTCAAACTACACAAGCTCACACTACACAAGTGCACACTACACAAGCGCACACTACACAAGCGCACACTACACAAGTGCACACTACACAAGAACACACTACACAAGAACACACTACACAAGCTCACACTACACAAGAACACACTACACAAGCTCACACTACACAAGAACACACTACACAAGAGCACACTACACAAGCGCACACTACACAAGAACACACTACACAAGCTCACACTACACAAGATCACACTACACAAGCTCAAACTACACAAGCGCACACTACACAAGAGCACACTACACAAGAGCACACTACACAAGCGCACACTACACAAGCGCACACTACACAAGCTCACACTACACAAGAACACACTACACAAGCTCAAACTACACAAGCTCACACTACACAAAAACACACTACACAAATGCACACTACACAAGCGCACACTACACGAGCTCAAACTACACTAGAACACACTACACATGCTCACACTACATAAGCGCACACTACACAAGCGCACACTACACAAACACACACTACACAAGCGCACACTACACAAGCTCAAACTACACAAGAACACACTACACAAGGGCACACTACACAAGCTCAAACTACACAAGCGCACACTACACCAGCTCACAGTACACAAGCTCACACTACACAAGCGCACACTACACACGCGCACTACACAAGCGCACACTGAACACACTACACACTACACAAGCGCACACTACACAAGAACAAACTACACAAGCTCACACTACACAAGAACACACTACATAAGCTCACACTACACAAGCTCACACTACACAAGAACACACTACACAAGAGCACACTACACAAGCGCACACTACACAAGCTCAAACTACACAAGCGCACACTACACAAGAACACACTACACAAGGGCACACTACACAAGCTCAAACTACACAAGCGCACACTACACAAGTGCACACTACACAAGCTCACACTACACAAGCACACACTACACAAGCGCACTACACAAGCGCACACTACACAAGCTCAAACTACACAAGCGCACACTACACAAGCTTACACTACACAAGCTCACACTACACAAGAACACACTACACAAGGGCACACTACACAAGCTCAAACTACACAAGCGCACACTACACAAGCGCACACTACACAAGAACACACTACACAAGGGCACACTACACAAGCTCAAACTACACAAGCGCACACTACACAAGCTCACACTACACAAGCTCACACTACTCAAGAACACACTACACAAGCACACTACACAAGCGCACACTACAGAAGAACACACTACACAAGCTCACACTACACAAGAACACACTATACAAGCTCAAACTACACAAGCTCACACTACATACGCTCACACTACACAAGAACACACTACACAAGCGCACACTGCACAAGATCACACTACACAAGAACACACTACACAAGAACACACTACACAAGAACACACTACACAAACGCACACTACACAAGCGCACACTACACAAGAACACACTACACAAGAACACACTACACAAGTTCACACTACACAAGCGCACACTACACAAGAACACACTACACAAACGCACACTACACAAGCTCACACTACACAAGCTCAAACTACACAAGCTCACACTACACAAGAACACACTACACAAGCGCACACTACACAAGCTCACACTACACAAGAACACACTACACAAGAACACACTACACAAGCTCACACTACACAAGCGCACACTACACAAGAACACACTACACAAGAACACACTACACAAACGCACACTACACAAGCTCACACTACACAAGAACACACTACACAAGCTCACACTACACAAACGCACACTACACAAGCTCACACTACACAAGAACACACTACACAAGCGCACACTACACAAGCTCACACTACACAAGAACACACTACACAAGAACACACTACACAAGCTCACACTACACAAGATCAAACTACACAAGCTCACACTACACAAGAACACACTACACAAGCGCACACTACACAAGCTCACACTACACAAGAACACACTACACAAGCTCACACTACACAAGAACACACTACACAAGCTCACACTACACAAGCTCACACTACACAAGAACACACTACACAAGAACACACTACACAAACGCACACTACACAAGCTCACACTACACCAGCTCACACTACACAAGCGCACACTACACAAGCTCAAACTACACAAGAACACACTACACACGCTCAAACTACCAAAGCTCACACTACACAAGAACACACTACACAAGCTCACACTACACAAGTTCACACTACACAAGCGCACACTACACAAGCGCACACTACACAAGCGCACACTACATAAGCTCACACTACACAAGAACACACTACACAAGCTCAAACTACACAAGCTCACACTAAGTGCACACTACACAAGCGCACACTACACAAGCGCACACTACACAAGCGCACACTACACAAGAGCACACTACACAAGCGCACACTACACAAGAGCACACTACACAAGCGCACACTACACAAGCTCAAACTACACAAGCTCACACTACACAAGAACACACTACACAAGCGCACACTACACACACAAGCTCAAACTACACAAGCGCACACTGCACAAGCTCAAACTACACAAGCGCACACTACACAAGCGCACTCTACACAAGCTCACAGTACACAAGCTCACACTACACAAGCACACACTACACAAGCGCACACTACACAAGCGCACACTACACAAGCGCACACTACACAAGAACACACTACACAAGCTCACACTACACAAGAACACACTACACAAGCTCAAACTACACAAGCTCACACTACACAAGCGCACACTACACAAGCTCACACTACACAAGCTCACACTACACAAGAACACACTATACAAGCTCAAACTACACAAGCTCAAACTACACAAGCTCACACTACACAAGCTCAAACTACACGAGCTCACACTACACAAGAACACACTACACAAGCGCACACTACACAAGCTCACACTACACAAGCTCACACTACACAAGCTCAAACTACACAAGCTCACACTACACAAGTTTCACACTACACAAGAACACACTACACAAGAACACACTACACAAGCTCACACTACACAAGAACACACTACACAAGCTCACACTACACAAGAACACACTACACAAGAGCACACTACACAAGCGCACACTACACAAGAACACACTACACAAGCTCACACTACACAAGATCACACTACACAAGCTCAAACTACACAAGCGCACACTACACAAGAGCACACTACACAAGAGCACACTACACAAGCGCACACTACACAAGTGCACACTACACAAGCTCACACTACACAAGAACACACTACACAAGCTCAAACTACACAAGCTCACACTACACAAAAACACACTACACAAATGCACACTACACAAGCGCACACTACACGAGCTCAAACTACACTAGAACACACTACACATGCTCACACTACATAAGTGCACACTACACAAGCGCACACTACACAAACACACACTACACAAGCGCACACTACACAAGAACACACTACACAAGAACACACTACACAAGCTCACACTACACAAGCTCAAACTACACAAGCACACACTACACAAGCTCAAACTACACAAGCTCACACTACACAAGAACACACTACACAAGCGCACACTACACAAGCTCAAACTACACAAGAACACACTACACAAGGGCACACTACACAAGCTCAAACTACACAAGCGCACACTACACCAGCTCACAGTACACAAGCTCACACTACACAAGCGCACACTACACAAGCGCACTACACAAGCGCACACTGAACACCCTACACACTACACAAGCGCACACTACACAAGAACAAACTACACAAGCTCACACTACACAAGAACACACTACACAAGCTCACACTACACAAGCTCACACTACACAAGAACACACTACACAAGAGCACACTACACAAGCGCACACTACACAAGCGCACACTACACAAACTCACACTACACAAGCAAACACTAGCTCAAACTACACAAGCGCACACTACACAAGCTCAAACTACACAAGCGCACACTACACAAGCGCACACTACACAAGCTCAAACTACACAAGCGCACACTACACAAGAACACACTACACAAGGGCACACTACACAAGCTCAAACTACACAAGCGCACACTACACAAGTGCACACTACACAAGCTCACACTACACAAGCACACACTACACAAGCGCACTACACAAGCGCACACTACACAAGCTCAAACTACACAAGCGCACACTACACAAGCTTACACTACACAAGAACACACTACACAAGGGCACACTACACAAGCTCAAACTACACAAGCGCACACTACACAAGCGCACACTACACAAGAACACACTACACAAGGGCACACTACACAAGCTCAAACTACACAAGCTCACACTACACAAGCTCACACTACTCAAGAACACACTACACAAGCACACTACACAAGCGCACACTACAGAAGAACACACTACACAAGCTCACACTACACAAGAACACACTATACAAGCTCAAACTACACAAGCTCACACTATATACGCTCACACTACACAAGAACACACTACACAAGCGCACACTGCACAAGCTCACACTACACAAGAACACACTACACAAGAACACACTACACAAGAACACACTACACAAACGCACACTACACAAGCGCACACTACACAAGAACACACTACACAAGAACACACTACACAAGCTCACACTACACAAGCGCACACTACACAAGAACACACTACACAAGAACACACTACACAAACGCACACTACACAAGCTCACACTACACAAGCTCAAACTACACAAGCTCACACTACACAAGAACACACTACACAAGCGCACACTACACAAGAACACACTACACAAGAACACACTACACAAGCTCACACTACACAAGCTCAAACTACACAAGCACACACTACACAAGCTCAAACTACACAAGCTCACACTACACAAGAACACACTACACAAGCGCACACTACACAAGCTCAAACTACACAAGAACACACTACACAAGGGCACACTACACAAGCTCAAACTACACAAGCGCACACTACACCAGCTCACAGTACACAAGCTCACACTACACAAGCGCACACTACACAAGCGCACTACACAAGCGCACACTGAACACCCTACACACTACACAAGCGCACACTACACAAGAACAAACTACACAAGCTCACACTACACAAGAACACACTACACAAGCTCACACTACACAAGCTCACACTACACAAGAACACACTACACAAGAGCACACTACACAAGCGCACACTACACAAGCGCACACTACACAAACTCACACTACACAAGCAAACACTAGCTCAAACTACACAAGCGCACACTACACAAGCTCAAACTACACAAGCGCACACTACACAAGCGCACACTACACAAGCTCAAACTACACAAGCGCACACTACACAAGAACACACTACACAAGGGCACACTACACAAGCTCAAACTACACAAGCGCACACTACACAAGTGCACACTACACAAGCTCACACTACACAAGCACACACTACACAAGCGCACTACACAAGCTCACACTACACAAGCTCAAACTACACAAGCTCACACTACACAAGAACACACTACACAAGCGCACACTACACAAGCTCACACTACACAAGAACACACTACACAAGCTCACACTACACAAGAACACACTACACAAGCTCACACTACACAAGCTCACACTACACAAGAACACACTACACAAGAACACACTACACAAACGCACACTACACAAGCTCACACTACACCAGCTCACACTACACAAGCGCACACTACACAAGCTCAAACTACACAAGAACACACTACACACGCTCAAACTACCAAAGCTCACACTACACAAGAACACACTACACAAGCTCACACTACACAAGTTCACACTACACAAGCGCACACTACACAAGCGCACACTACACAAGCGCACACTACATAAGCTCACACTACACAAGAACACACTACACAAGCTCAAACTACACAAGCTCACACTAAGTGCACACTACACAAGCGCACACTACACAAGCGCACACTACACAAGCGCACACTACACAAGAGCACACTACACAAGCGCACACTACACAAGAGCACACTACACAAGCGCACACTACACAAGCTCAAACTACACAAGCTCACACTACACAAGAACACACTACACAAGCGCACACTACACACACAAGCTCAAACTACACAAGCGCACACTGCACAAGCTCAAACTACACAAGAACACACTACACACGCTCAAACTACCAAAGCTCACACTACACAAGAACACACTACACAAGCTCACACTACACTAAGTGCACACTACACAAGCGCACACTACACAAGCGCACACTACACAAGCGCACACTACACAAGAGCACACTACACAAGCGCACACTACACAAGAGCACACTACACAAGCGCACACTACACAAGCTCAAACTACACAAGCTCACACTACACAAGAACACACTACACAAGCGCACACTACACACACAAGCTCAAACTACACAAGCGCACACTACACAAGCTCAAACTACACAAGCGCACACTACACAAGTGCACACTACACAAGCTCACACTACACAAGCACACACTACACAAGCGCACTACACAAGCTCACACTACACAAGCTCAAACTACACAAGCTCACACTACACAAGAACACACTACACAAGCGCACACTACACAAGCTCACACTACACAAGAACACACTACACAAGCTCACACTACACAAGAACACACTACACAAGCTCACACTACACAAGCTCACACTACACAAGAACACACTACACAAGAACACACTACACAAACGCACACTACACAAGCTCACACTACACCAGCTCACACTACACAAGCGCACACTACACAAGCTCAAACTACACAAGAACACACTACACACGCTCAAACTACCAAAGCTCACACTACACAAGAACACACTACACAAGCTCACACTACACTAAGTGCACACTACACAAGCGCACACTACACAAGCGCACACTACACAAGCGCACACTACACAAGAGCACACTACACAAGCGCACACTACACAAGAGCACACTACACAAGCGCACACTACACAAGCTCAAACTACACAAGCTCACACTACACAAGAACACACTACACAAGCGCACACTACACACACAAGCTCAAACTACACAAGCGCACACTGCACAAGCTCAAACTACACAAGCGCACACTACACAAGCGCACTCTACACAAGCTCACAGTACACAAGCTCACACTACACAAGCACACACTACACAAGCGCACACTACACAAGCGCACACTACACAAGCGCACACTACACAAGAACACACTACACAAGCTCACACTACACAAGAACACACTACACAAGCTCACACTACACAAGAACACAATACACAAGCTCAAACTACACAAGCTCACACTACACAAGCGCACACTACACAAGCTCACACTACACAAGCTCACACTACACAAGAACACACTATACAAGCTCAAACTACACAAGCTCAAACTACACAAGCTCACACTACACAAGCTCAAACTACACAAGCTCACACTACACAAGAACACACTACACAAGCTCACACTACACAAGAACACACTACACAAGCTCACACTACACAAGCTCACACTACACAAGAACACACTACACAAGAACACACTACACAAACGCACACTACACAAGCTCACACTACACCAGCTCACACTACACAAGCGCACACTACACAAGCTCAAACTACACAAGAACACACTACACACGCTCAAACTACCAAAGCTCACACTACACAAGAACACACTACACAAGCTCACACTACACTAAGTGCACACTACACAAGCGCACACTACACAAGCGCACACTACACAAGCGCACACTACACAAGAGCACACTACACAAGCGCACACTACACAAGAGCACACTACACAAGCGCACACTACACAAGCTCAAACTACACAAGCTCACACTACACAAGAACACACTACACAAGCGCACACTACACACACAAGCTCAAACTACACAAGCGCACACTGCACAAGCTCAAACTACACAAGCGCACACTACACAAGCGCACTCTACACAAGCTCACAGTACACAAGCTCACACTACACAAGCACACACTACACAAGCGCACACTACACAAGCGCACACTACACAAGCGCACACTACACAAGAACACACTACACAAGCTCACACTACACAAGAACACACTACACAAGCTCACACTACACAAGAACACACTACACAAGCTCAAACTACACAAGCTCACACTACACAAGCGCACACTACACAAGCTCACACTACACAAGCTCACACTACACAAGAACACACTATACAAGCTCAAACTACACAAGCTCAAACTACACAAGCTCACACTACACAAGCTCAAACTACACAAGCTCACACTACACAAGAACACACTACACAAGCGCACACTACACAAGATCACACTACACAAGCTCACACTACACAAGCTCAAACTACACAAGCTCACACTACACAAGCTCAAACTACACAAGCTCACACTACACAAGAACACACTACACAAGCGCACACTACACAAGCGCACACTACACAAGAACACACTACACAAGAACACACTACACAAGCTCATACTACACAAGCGCACACTACACAAGGACACACTACACAAACGCACACTACACAAATCTCACACTACACAAGAACACACTACACAAGCGCACACTACACAAGCTCACACTACACAAGAACACACTACACAAGCTCACACTACACAAGCTCACACTACACAAGCTCAAACTACACAAGCTCACACTACAAGCTCACACTACACAAGCTCACACTACACAAGCTCAAACTACACAAGCTCACACTACACAAGCTCAAACTACACAAGCTCACACTACACAAGAACACACTACACAAGCGCACACTACAAGCTCACACTACACAAACGCACACTACACAAGCTCAAACTACACAAGCTCACACTACACAAGAGCACACTACACAAGCGCACACTACACAAGCTCACACTACACGAGAACACACTACACAAGCTCAAACTACACAAGCTCACACTACACAAGCTCAAACTACACAAGCTCACACTACACAAGAACACACTACACAAGCGCACACTACAAGCTCACACTACACAAACGCACACTACACAAGCTCAAACTACACAAGCTCACACTACACAAGAGCACACTACACAAGAACACACTACACAAGAACACACTACACAAGCTCACACTACACAAGCGCACACTACACAAGGACACACTACACAAACGCACACTACACAAATCTCACACTACACAAGAACACACTACACAAGAACACACTACACAAGCGCACACTACACAAGCTCACACTACACAAGCTCACACTACACAAGCTCAAACTACACAAGCTCACACTACACAAGCGCACACTACACAAGCTCACACTATAAGCTCACACTACACAAGCTCACACTACACAAGCTCAAACTACACAAGCTCACACTACACAAGCTCAAACTACACAAGCTCACACTACACAAGAACACACTACACAAGCGCACACTACAAGCTCACACTACACAAACGCACACTACACAAGCTCACACTACACACGAACACACTACACAAGAACACACTACACAAGCGCACACTACACAAGCTCACACTACACAAGAACACACTACACAAGCGCACACTACACAAGCTCACACTACAGAAGAACACACTACACAAGCTCACACTACACAAGAACACACTACACAAGCGCACACTACACAAGCTCACACTACACAAGCTCACACTACACAAGAACACACTACACAAGCGCACACTACACAAGCTCACACTACACAAGCGCACACTACACAAGCGCACACTACACAAGCTCACACTACACAAGCTCACACTACACAAGAACACACTACAGAAGAACACACTACACAAGCTCACACTACACAAGAACACACTACACAAGAACACACTACACAAGCGCACACTACACAAGCTCACACTACACAAGCTCACACTACACAAGAACACACTACACAAGCGCACACTACACAAGCTCACACTACACAAGCGCACACTACACAAGCGCACACTACACAAGCTCACACTACACAAGCTCACACTACACAAGAACACACTACAGAAGAACACACTACACAAGCTCACACTACACAAGAACACACTACACAAGAACACACTACACAAACGCACACTACACAAGAACACACTACACAAGTGCACACTACACAAACGCACACTACACAAGAACACACTACACAAGCGCACACTACACAAGCTCACACTACAGAAGAACACACTACACAAGCTCACACTACACAAGAACACACTACACAAGAACACACTACACAAGAACACACTACACAAACGCACACTACACAAGCGCACACTACACAAGCTCCTTCTGATGTTTGAAGTGGATCTTATAATATTACTGGCCCTTTAGATTGTGGATGAGTGAGATTGGCCTGTTTAGTTATTGCCGGAGTTTCTGAAGCTCGTGTAAAGACTCGCCCTCTTCTGAACGGAGGCGGAGCTAAAGCTCATTTCATTTAAAGGGACACACACAAAAACAGCCAGTTTTTGCTCACACCCAAAATGGGGCAAATTTGACAAGATATAATAAATGATCTGGGTTGAATTTGAGCTGAAATTTCACAGACACATTCTGGGGACACCATACAGTTATATTACATCTTGTGAAAAGGGGCATAATATGTCACCTTTAAAGAGCCGCTCATGCAAAAAATAGATGACACAGAAACAGACAACTGGGCAGAAATACACAATGTCCATGTCTGTTTAGCAAAAAAACAGTGTTAGCAGTGCTTGATGATCAGGCTTTACTGGGACGAAGGGACAGTGATCTTCCCGCCTGTGATGAATGTGTGTGCGGTCCGTCCAAGCGCAGGCGCTCGGTGTGATTGAAAGTCCTTTAAATCAGCACTTTTCATTTTATTGATTACGTGTGCAACTGCATATGCGGCCCGGTTCATTTTTATTGTCTGTCAGACGCTCCACGTCAAGGGTTTGTGGATTTACAGTCCAGGGCTGCATTTCCCAAAAGCATCATAAACATAAGTAGATCGTAGATCCGTTGACACCAATAGACTCTATACAATCAGCTTTCTCTCTGTGCTTGTGAGAAACAGTCCAGCTCTGAGAAGAATAAATGTGAGACCCGCATCAAACACCTTCACTGCCTGTGTCTGCAGAGGCTAGTCAAGCTGGACCGAAGCCAAGACTTGTCAGAACGACAGAACCCGAAGCCTGTAACGTATAGTAATGATATGACAGAGAGAGTTCATCACTGTGAAACACAGACACGGCTCAGGTGTTGTGCTCACCAGTCTGTGTTCGTCACAGTGATGTTCCACCACAGAAGAAGATCATTGAGATCCACACTGGAAAACTGACCGACTGATCCGATCCAGCATTGATCTGACCGGATTTATCCCATAGGACAGTGTTGTGTTGTGTTGTGTTGTGTGTGATGCGCGTTTGTCGTTGCTCAGGAGCCGAAGCTGCGGGAGCTGCTGGATGTGGGGACTCTGGAGGGGAAGATGGAGAACCGGACGCTCACGGTGGTAAGCGGTCAGGACATGGTCAGCATCTCCTACCACAACTTCGTGGCCTTTCATGAGGAGGTTGCCAAGGTAACGCTGCTCCAACATACACTGTAACCAGGATACATGTGTGATCACAGCCGTCGCTCGTCTCAAAGCATCTCTTCAAAACTGTCAAACGTTCAGTGTCTCTCTTTAAAGGACACATTCCATAATTCACTTTGCAAGATATCATTTTGCTTTAGTTACACATGAGATTTAATATGTAAAAAACACAGCGATGCACTATCCAACACTAACCCATTACACACTATGATATGCAAATGTGAGCGAGGCCGATAGTTTTATGATATTCATATTAATGCTGGTCTGGTCCGAGTGGATTGAAGGCCGGTCTGCTGATGTGTGTGTGTGTGTGTGTGTGTGTGTGTGTTCAGGAGTGGGCCGAGCAGCTCTTCAGTCTGGCCTCAAACCTGCTGGCGCAGAACATGTGCAGAGAGTCCAGTCTGGAGAAGATGTGAGTGTTCTGTGATGTCAAGACAAGTCTCCTTCATTTATACAGCGCTTTAACAATATAGATGTTTCACAGCAGCTTTACAGTGATAACAGGAGATTACAGTAACAGAGAGTGTTTAGGCTTTACAGCAGATCTAGAATAAAGTTATTGTCCAGATAAAGTTAGCTTGACTGATTCACTTCCGTTGTAAAGATCACACACCGTTCTCACAGAAAACAGAAACTTTTAATGTGTTCTGGCCGTTCATTTACACGACAGTGTTTGGAGCTCAAGAACGCAAACTTTGAAACAGGATCCAAGGTGCAAGTTCTGAAAGTTTTTGAAAAAACATTATCGTCGGCGCCGATGGCCTCGTCGTCAGCGTGCCGACATGTAACGCCGTTGCGCTCGGGCGGCCCGAGTTCGAGTCCCGGCTTGTGGACCTTTCCCGATCCCATCCCCCGTCTCTCTCCCACCTCGCTTCCTGTCAACTCTCTACTGTCCTGTCACAACAAAAAAAAACATTACCATCTCCGTGTAAACTTCAAAAACGTGAATCTGTGAAACTGGTGACAGCGTGCTCATGCGTATTACGTGTTTAGTCTATAGTCTTGTGATCGATGAGACATCTCTTCATTTACTGCTACAAACTGATAACGGTCAGATAAGTATGATTTAAACCATGCTAGTGCAATTCCACTAATGCCAACATAGTTTTCGAGTCTATTTAAAAGAATGTTGTGGTCAATGGTGTCAAATGCAGCACTAAGATCGAGTAACACTGATAGAGAGACACAACCACGATCGGATGATAAGAGCAAATCATGTGTGACTCTAATGAGAGCTGTCTCAGTACTATGGCACGGTCTAAATCCGGACTGGAAATCCTCACAGATATCATTTCTTTCTAAAAAGGAACATGTCATGGACACATGACACACACTTTCCACCACACGTTTCTCTCTTCACACACGAAGGTTGGCCAGCGGTAACAGTGAGGGTGTGAGAACGAAGCCTTTAGACGCTACAGTGATAAAGTCTTCCCGTGACTCTGTCAGGAGTGGCTCTAATGTTCACTATCATCCGTCAGTCAGCCGACAGAAGCTCGCGCTGGTTGGGGATTAACTGCATCTGCATGACTGCAGGTCACATGGTCCGGGACTGCAATCCCACGATGCCGTTCTCTCACACCGTAAATCAGGCCGCCTGTGACTTTGGCCTCGGCACACATGCGGGAAAGAGTCCGGCTGTGTTAATCATTGGCAGGAAGATGCTGATGGTTAATGAAAGCGTGTTGCACGTGACCTTTTTCTAGACACGAAACTTGTGCTTTTGACATGCTTCGATACCAACACAATGCATTCTGGGATGGGAGTGGAACAGTGTGGGAAATGCACACACACACACACACACACACACACATACTCACTCACACACAGACCGAGATGCAGAGACAGAAGCATCACAGCGACACACATCTGTCCGTGTGTGTTTCATGCGTTCTTCTGTTCTTCACAGATACACTAAACTGACCCTACAGGCGACGGCCGACGGCGGGATTTCTGTGAAAAAGTAGGTTTGTTCATCTGTGCCGTTACTGTGAACACACACGTTACACAGATTGCCAGACGCTGCTCAGCGTGTGTGTACAGATGCTGTCGTGTGTGTGTTCCAGCATCATCCGCATGATCCCTGCCGACAAACGGCGAGTGGAGAACGCTCTGGAGATCTGCGGCCTGCCGTCACAACGGGTGAGGACACACTCCTGCAGAACACAGGACACACACACTCCTGCAGAACTCAGGACACACACACTCCTGCAGAACACAGGACACACACACTCCTGCAGAACACAGGACACACACACTCCTGCAGAACACAGGACACACACACTCCTGCAGAACACAGGACACACACACTCCTGCAGAACACAGGACACACACACTCCTGCAGAACACAGGACACACACACTCCTGCAGAACACAGGACACACACACTCCTGCAGAACACAGGACACACACACTCCTGCAGAACACAGGACACACACACTCCTGCAGAACACAGGACACACACACTCCTGCAGAACACAGGACACACACACTCCTGCAGAACACAGGACACACACACTCCTGCAGAACACAGGACACACACACTCCTGCAGAACACAGGACACACACACTCCTGCAGAACACAGGACACACACACTCCTGCAGAACACAGGACACACACACTCCTGCAGAACACAGGACACACACACTCCTGCAGAACACAGGACACACACACTCCTGCAGAACACAGGACACACACACTCCTGCAGAACACAGGACACACACACTCCTGCAGAACACAGGACACACTCGTCATGTCTCGACACTCGAGCATCATGTCTTTAATCGGGAATAGACTGAGAGGAGAAAGCTCCTAGTTTTATTTCTGACACACACACACACACACACACATACACTCTCACACACACACTCGCACACACACACACTCAGTGGTGTGTGTGTGGTCAGTTCACTGATATCCTTCATTAGAGCTCAGTGTTTGGGTTAGGCTCAGTGTTTGCTGATCACTAAATGTCTGTCTCTCTCTTCAGACTCTTTCCTCTTTCTGTCTGATCATTCTCTTTTGTCCTTTTGTTTTTCCTCTTTTTGCTTATTCTGCATCTCAGTTTAGTCTCCAGTGTCTGATTACGCCTATAGTTCCTAGTTAACACTTCCTCTTTTCCTGCAGGGTGAATCCATTCCTCAGGACAGGTTTACCCCGGACGTGTTCCGACAGCTGCTGAACAACATCTGTCCACGGAACGACATCGACACCATCTTCTCAGAAATGTCAGTTCCCTCCCTGTTCGAGTCTTCATCATCTACGCACTGATCGCACGGCCGATGACCAAAGGGCCCGTAGAATAAAAAGAACGAAACAAGAACCCGAAAATTTTAATTTAAAATTTAAAATTTAAAACCACAGAAGTTCTCAGATTAAACAAACCAAAATGTATCCATCAGCTCACATACACTACATATGAGCAAACACACACACGCTGTGACGGAACAAACCTTCCCAATCTGATATCTGATCCATCACAACACATGATGTTTTATTAACAAAGTTCGGGAGGAGCACGTTCAAATAATCAAGCAATCAATCAACTCATCAAACAATTACCATGTCTACCCTATCAGCATGAGAGGAAGCATATATATATGCTAACTTCCTTGACAGTTTTCCAGCATCCCTCCACCACCCCGACTCCTCACTCTCGGCTCATTCTTTTACAGCCAGGAATACGGGGGGAGTACTCTGGGTTCGGGCCAAATACCGAGCCCGGAGCCCTCTCCTCGGACAGCACGCCAAATACGCATTTATTCTATCTGACTTATTTGTAAGTGTGAACTCGTGAAGTGAAGTTAAAAATATTTTTGATGTGGTAGAAATGAAATTGGAATTATAAATGGCATTAATCACATTTTATTATTTTGATTTCATTAAAATTAATAATGAATAATTCACAATAAGACCTGAAATGCACAAGAAATACACTGTGAAGTAAAATTGTATGTGTTCGTGAACGGACTGTGTGCGCGTGTGTGTGTGTGTGTGTGTGTGTGTGTGTGATGCGCAGTGGTGCTAAGATCCGGCCGTACCTCACTGTGGACCAGATGACAGATTTCCTCAACAACAAACAGAGAGACCCTCGTCTGAACGAGATCCTGTACCCGCCACTCAAAGCCGAGCAAGTGCAGGGATTGGTGGAGAAGTACGAGCCGGACACCATGTTTTCACAGAGAGGTTTGTGCTTTCATCTGCTATTTGATTCCTGAAAAATAAAGATTTAAAATGCTGATAAGTTGAACAGAAAGTTTGCTGTTCAGTGAATAAAAGTCTGTGATGTTGTGTGACGGTCAGAACCCAAAACTCTCCAGTCCGTCTGCAACATTTATTACAACTAAACTGCAGAAACAACATCACACCATGAGCTCATTAACATATGACCCGCCCACATCTACTTAGTGTGAACTACACCAATTGAGCTCATAAACGAGTGACAAAGAGTCTGTTTAACTGTAGGAAGAAGATCAGTAAATCAAAAGCCTTTTGCTGAGAATGTAGATGTGTATGTTCCGTCATAAACTCAAGAACACTGAACAGCACAACACTGTTGACCAGAGGACGCTTCTCTGCTGAATGAGCCATTGCAGAGTCAGTAAGTGTAAAGACTGTAGTCTCCTCGAGCTCCTCCATCTCCAGCTCTGAGCTTTAATGAAGTCTTTCTTCCCCTCACGAGGCTGGAAAGGTGGACGCTCCGCTGAGATGAAAGTCACCCTTTGCTGCCTCATTAGAGGAAACCCGTTCAGATGTCAGAGGAAGAACTGTGTTAATTAGGCTGTGGGAGTCCGTGGAGGGCATGGCGGGATTAATTAGGGTAAAGTGGCCAGAGGGATGGCGTGACGTTACGCGCACTAGCCTCCACCTGAGAGAGCCTGAGCTGAGCTGTCACTTCTGTTGAACTCATGTGTTGTTGGCATTTTAACAAGGAATCGCTCTCAGCATGTTGTGTTGCATTCAGAGCTGCAGTGCTTCTTAAAATGAGATTACATGGATCAGAGTTGCTGGTGTCTGTTCTTGTAGCGGCTCCAAACACACCTCAAGTGTTCCTGAAGGTCTTTTATCGCTGGTTCTGACTGTGCAGGAGGGTGGATCTCAGGAACAGGGCTCTGGCTCAATTGTTGATAAGGTTGTTTTGTGGTACAGGGCAGATCTCGGTGGAGGGATTCGCCAGATATCTGAGTGGAGAAGAGAACAGTATCATCCCGCCAGAGAAGCTGGACATGAGTGAAGACATGACGCTGCCGCTCTCACATTACTTCATCAACTCCTCACACAACACCTACCTCACAGGTCAGCCAATCAGACGACTCACACAACACCTACCTCACAGGTCAGCCAATCAGACAACTCACACAACACCTACCTCACAGGTCAGCCAATCAGACGACTCACACAACACCTACCTCACAGGTCAGCCAATCAGACGACTCACACAACACCTACCTCACAGGTCAGCCAATCAGACGACTCACACAACAGGTCAGCCAATCAGACGACTCACGCAACACCTACCTCACATGTCAGCCAATCAGACGACTCACAAAACAGGTCAGCCAATCAGACGACTCACACAACACTTACCTCACAGGTCAGCCAATCAGACGACTCACACAACACCTACCTCACAGGTTAGCCAATCAGACGACTCACACAACACCTACCTCACAGGTCAGCCAATCAGACGACTCACACAACACCTACCTCACAGGTTAGCCAATCAGACGACTCACACAACACCTACCTCACAGGTCAGCCAATCAGACGACTCACATGACACCTACCTCACAGGTCAGTCAATCAGACGACTCACACAACAGGTCAGCCAATCAGACGACTCACACAACACCTACCTCACAGGTTAGCCAATCAGACGACTCACACAACAGGTCAGCCAATCAGACAACTCACACAACACCTACCTCACAGGTCAGCCAATCAGACGACTCACACAACACCTACCTCACAGGTCAGCCAATCAGACGACTCACATGACACCTACCTCACAGGTCAGTCAATCAGACGACTCACACAACAGGTCAGCCAATCAGACGACTCACACAACACCTACCTCACAGGTCAGCCAATCAGACGACTCACACAACACCTACCTCACAGGTTAGCCAATCAGACGACTCACACGACACCTACCTCACAGGTCAGCCAATCAGACGACTCACACAACAGGTCAGCCAATCAGACGACTCACACAACACCTACCTCACAGGTCAGCCAATCAGACGACTCACACAACACCTACCTCACACGTCAGCCAATCAGACGACTCACACAACACCTACCTCACAGGTCAGCCAATCAGACGACTCACACAACAGGTCAGCCAATCAGACGACTCACACAACAGGTCAGCCAATCAGACGCCTCACACAACACCTACCTCACAGGTCAGCCAATCAGACGACTCACACAACAGGTCAGCCAATCAGACGACTCACGCAACACCTACCTCACATGTCAGCCAATCAGACGACTCACAAAACAGGTCAGCCAATCAGACGACTCACACAACACTTACCTCACAGGTCAGCCAATCAGACGACTCACACAACAGGTCAGCCAATCAGACGACTCACACAACAGGTCAGCCAATCAGACGACTCACACAACACCTACCTCACAGGTCAGCCAATTAGACAACTCACACAACACCTACCTCACAGGTTAGCCAATCAGACGACTCACACAACAGGTCAGCCAATCAGACGACTCACACAACACCTACCTCACAGGTCAGCCAATCAGACGACTCACACAACGACGACTCACACAACACCTACCTCACAGGTTAGCCAATCAGACGACTCACACAACAGGTCAGCCAATCAGACGACTCACACAACACCTACCTCACAGGTCAGCCAATCAGATGACTCACACGACACCTACCTCACAGGTCAGCCAATCAGATGACTCACACAACAGGTCAGCCAATCAGACAACTCACACAACACCTACCTCACAGGTCAGCCAATCAGACGACTCACACAACACCTACCTCACAGGTCAGCCAATCAGACGACTCACATGGCACCTACCTCACAGGTCAGTCAATCAGACGACTCACACAACAGGTCAGCCAATCAGACGACTCACACAACACCTACCTCACAGGTCAGCCAATCAGACGACTCACACAACACCTACCTCACAGGTCAGCCAATCAGACGACTCACACGACACCTACCTCACAGGTCAGCCAATCAGACGACTCACACAACAGGTCAGCCAATCAGACGACTCACACAACACCTACCTCACAGGTCAGCCAATCAGACGGCTCACACAACACCTACCTCACAGGTCAGCCAATTAGACAACTCACACAACACCTACCTCACAGGTCAGCCAATTAGACAACTCACACAACACCTACCTCACAGGTCAGCCAATCAGACGACTCACACAACACCTACCTCACACGTCAGCCAATCAGACGACTCACACAACACCTACCTCACAGGTCAGCCAATCAGACGACTCACACAACAGATCAGCCAATCAGACGACTCACACAACAGGTCAGCCAATCAGACGCCTCACACAACACCTACCTCACAGGTCAGCCAATCAGACGACTCACACAACAGGTCAGCCAATCAGACGACTCACGCAACACCTACCTCACATGTCAGCCAATCAGACGACTCACAAAACAGGTCAGCCAATCAGACGACTCACACAACACTTACCTCACAGGTCAGCCAATCAGACGACTCACACAACAGGTCAGCCAATCAGACGAGTCACACAACACCTACCTCACAGGTCAGCCAATCAGACGGGTCACACGACACCTACCTCACAGGTCAGCCAATCAGACGACTCACACAACAGGTCAGCCAATCAGACGAGTCACACAACACCTACCTCACAGGTCAGCCAATCAGACGGGTCACACGACACCTACCTCACAGGTCAGCCAATCAGACGACTCACACAGCAGGTCAGCCAATCAGACGAGTCACACAACACCTACCTCACAGGTCAGCCAATCAGACGGGTCACACGACACCTACCTCACAGGTCAGCCAATCAGACGACTCACACGACACCTACCTCACAGGTCAGCCAATCAGACGACTCACATGACACGACAGGTCAGCCAATCAGACGACTCACACGACACCTACCTCACAGGTCAGCCAATCAGACGACTCGCATGACACGACAGGTCAGCCAATCAGATGAGTCACATGACATGACAGGTCAGCCAATCAGACGACTCACACAACACATCAGTCCACCTATAGACATTAGTCAGGGCTGATGTCTTACTGAATGTCACCCAGGCTGTGAGACAGTCTTTACAGTGTCGTGGACTGTATAAAGATCACGTCACTTTCAAAACTCAGAACTTTTAAAAGTGTTTTATGGGGTTTTTATATACTGTAGGATTTTTGGAAAGATATTTTGTCAGTTGAACAATCAGCATGTTGTTAAACAGCAGTACGATCCATCAAACACATCGTATTTCTGTCTCTCACAGCCTCGTTTTCATTCCTGTCATAAATTAAACATTACATTATCATTGTCACATTATCTGAACAAAATATCTTCCTCTTATAAATATGAATTTTGAGAGTACATGTCTCTTTGGCCAGCAAAGGTGGTAAGAATATCACTCTTCATCCCAAAATGTGTTTGTCATGAAATATAAGACCGCAGCCTCAGGCTCTATACGCCGCACAGCGCTGATGATGTGACCCTCGACAGTCTGCAGTGAATGCAAGAATAAAGACCACAACCGTCAGGGATTTAGTTTGAGTTTTTATTTGCTGTTTCTGTCTTCATTCCAGCCAAATGAATAATTGGATGTGAACATAAAGCAGATGTTTAGCCTTTGAACATGAACTACACTGAGACCAAATGCTCATAAATACCCCAAATAATCATCAGTGTCTATCATTTGTGGTCTGAACATGTGATCCAGCATGAATGTTTTTTAAGATGCTAATGCATTTAGAATTAGCCATTCAAGTGAAGATGGAGCGACTAAAATGTCCCGGCGGTTTTTGCACTTACTTAGCTGTAGAGTTATGATATTAATGTCTGTATCATTTGCGCTAATGACAGTACTTCAATTAGACACGGTTTCAGCACCTGCAATCAATATACTCAAATTAGCAATAAAACACGAGATGTCTTACTAATGCATTTTCAGATTCATTTCTTTGAGTTCTGCCAGTCAGACAGGAAGTACATAATCGCTCAGAAATGTGATTTCTGTAATGACCGATTCTCCACCATTAATGGCTTTGCGTTACATTTCTTCTCAGCTGATGTACATTAGTGTTGCAGGTGAAATGCTATAATAACTTTTACAGTTTGCATACAATGTTATGAGAGCAAATAAATGGACTGATCAGCTTTTAAAAGGAGGAGAAACACGTGCTCTATGTGTCTACTGTCGCCTTTGGCTTTTTTCTTGCTCAGTCGGGGACATTTAATTTAATATTCAACAATGTTATTGATCTCCTGCATTGACACCATTATATGAGAACTGAACTGAGCTGGACGATGACATCACGGTTTTCTCCAGAGCGGCTATATAGATAATTTAACTACATTAATAACTTTATTACTACAAAAATTAACCATCACTGAACTTACTTAAGCTGGACTGTGACGCTATTTTCTTCTGGAAACAAAATTGTTGCATTATTTTCCTGTTATCTCTGTAATGCTGCTTTAAAACACTCTGTGTTGTGAAAAGCTCTATATAAATAAAGCTGTCTTGACCTGTCTGTGTGTGTCAGCGGGTCAGCTGGCGGGAAACTCCTCAGTGGAGATCTATCGGCAGGTCCTGCTGTCCGGCTGCCGGTGTGTGGAGCTCGACTGCTGGAAGGGTCGGACCGACGAGGAGCCGCTCATCACACATGGCTTCACTATGACCTCCGAGATCTCCTTCAAGGTACACTGACAGACCATAGCCATGTTTCCCCTGTCGGGCCGTGCGAGCCGTGCGAGCCGGGCTTTAAACGGGCGGGCGGGGCTAATAGCCTCGAACCTGGAGTGGCGAGAACAAAACCTGCTGCGTTTCCACCGTCGGCCTAAAGCTCTGCAGGCTTCACTAAAA
>CM040801.1:177500-185000 GCA_022829025.1 Squalius cephalus
ACACACACAGAGACAGAGGCTCATGCAGACGGAACAGAGAGAGGAGACAGGAGAGTCCCAGGAATCAAGTCCAGCAGCTCCATATCACATAACACAGGTCTGGCTGATCACAGAGGTTTGATTGAGTGTGAAGTGGGGTAAATTGAGCCGCACTCCTCACACTGAGTGACGTTTGTCCATCAGGTGAAGCGGATGCAGACAGCGATGTGGAGGATGAGAACGATTACAGAAAAAAGTCCATTGATGAGGTCAGTGTCATTAGTGTTTTAAAGATGTTCACACACTGAAAGTGTTACTTGAGGAGACTCTCATATTCACTCATATACCGAATCTTAAAACTAGAAGCACATGATCTGCTTTACACTCAGTTTGCAATGGTGAATCAAACTTTCAGCAAAACTCTGAACACAATTCATTACACACATCATTCATACCTACAGCCCTTGTGTTTCATTATAAAACACTGCTGTTTTAAATACAACAATCATTTACTGATGTTCACTTCACTACTGTGTGTGTGTTGAGTGCACCATCTGGTGGTGTTTCAGTGCAGCGCAGCCTCAGATCTCAGTAGATCTTCTCAGGTCTCAGTAGATCTTCTCTGGTCTCAGTAGATCTTCTCAGATCTCAGTAGATCTTCTCTGGTCTCAGTAGATCTTCTCAGATCTCAGTAGATCTTCTCAGGTCTCAGTAGATCTTCTCTGGTCTCAGTAGATCTTCTCTGGTCTCAGTAGATCTTCTCTGGTCTCAGTAGATCTTCTCTGGTCTCAGTAGATCTTCTCAGATCTCAGTAGATCTTCTCTGGTTTCAGTAGATCTTCTCTGGTCTCAGTAGATCTTCTCTGGTCTCAGTAGATCTTCTCTGGTCTCAGTAGATCTTCTCAGATCTCAGTAGATCTTCTCTGGTCTCAGTAGATCTTCTCAGATCTCAGTAGATCTTCTCTGGTCTCAGTAGATCTTCTCTGGTCTCAGTAGATCTTCTCAGGTCTCAGTAGATCTTCTCTGGTCTCAGTAGATCTTCTCAGGTCTCAGTAGATCTTCTCTGGTCTCAGTAGATCTTCTCTGGTGTCAGTAGATCTTCTCAGGTCTCAGTAGATCTTCTCTGGTCACAGTAGATCTTCTCAGATCTCAGTAGATCTTCTCAGGTCTCAGTAGATCTTCTCAGATCTCAGTAGATCTTCTCTGGTCTCAGTAAATCTTCTCAGATCTCAGTAGATCTTCTCAGGTCTCAGTAGATCTTCTCAGATCTCAGTAGATCTTCTCAGATCTCAGTAGATCTTCTCTGGTCTCAGTAGATCTTCTCTGGTCTCAGTAGATCTTCTCAGATCTCAGTAGATCTTCTCTGGTTTCAGTAGATCTTCTCTGGTGTCAGTAGATCTTCTCAGGTCTCAGTAGATCTTCTCTGGTCTCAGTAGATCTTCTCAGATCTCAGTAGATCTTCTCTGGTCTCAGTAGTCTGAGGTTGTAGGACTCTCATCTGGTTCTACACGCAACGTCATTTGATGCTCTCACAATGCTTTAAGTAAAGTAATATTAAAGAAATATTTTCATTTTAAATGGGATTTTACTCCTCTTTTACTTTTAAAACAGTTCTATTCATTTACTGGTAAATAATGCTTATTGTGACCACATATTATGAAAATAACAATTCATAATTTTACTTAGTTGAAAATACATTATTATATGACGCATATTCTCATACAGTCACTGATTATGTACATTTTAGTTTTATTGTGTACGTGTGTGTGTGTGTGTGTGTGTATGTGTGCAGGGGATGGCAGTGAATGAAGCCTTCGCCACAGAGGAGATGTCCAACTTAGTCAACTACGTTCAGCCTGTTAAATTCAACTCCTTCGAGACGTGCAAAAGTAAGTCAAACTGTTCTTACGCCACAAGATGTTTTTCACTGTAAAATTTCTGTGTGTTACGGTTCATGACTGTGTTTGTTTTCCACAGAAACTGATCGAAGTTACGAAATGTCGTCGTTTGTGGAAACTAAAGCACTGGAGCTGCTCAAGGAATCACCGGTGGAGTTCGTCGAGTATCTTTTATTTGCACTGAACTTTTGCTGGTCAGAGACTCTTTCAAATCAGAGTGTAATTTTGTGTTTAATAAAAGTTTTATACAGCGCTTTATACAACATAGATTGTTTCAAATCAGCTTTACAGTGATAAACGGGACAAAAACAATTAAATTATGGATCGTATAATTTCATCTACAGTATCTTATGTAGAAAACAGTGATGTCATCATCAGCTCAGTTCAGTTCTCATACAGCAGCATTAGTACAGTCAGATCAGTAATACTGTTGAATGTTAAGTTTCCCCGACTAATGATACTGGGGGTCATATACTGGACCTCATATGTACATCTGGCTTGTATAATATTCTTGTTAGTGGCTCTGATTTTGCTTTCTCAGATCACAAACTCATGAACTTCAGTTTTAGTTTTCCAACATCTATATCACCACTGAAGAAAATGCTCACCTATCGTAAAATCAATTCTGTGAATTCATCGTCTTTCTCTGTTTCAATAAGGGCTTCAACCTTGTCAGAATGTTTACTATCTAACTGTCTGTCAGAAATCTGCTGTATTTACAATAACCCTTTTTCTCAAATACTTGAGAGGCATGCTCCTGTTAAAACTAGACTGGTTCCATCTACTCGTGCCTCACCCTGCTTCACTCCTGAACTACGAACGATGAAGTGAGGGTCGCCGCCTAGAAAGACTATACAGGAAAACTGGACTCATTGTGCACTCTCTGGCTTTTAAAGAACATTTGCTCAACTACCGTACAGCCCTCAACACTGCAAGATCCTCTCATTTCTCCTCTGCCATGAGGAATTCCATGTGCATCACTCTTTGCTATGGTTAACAAACTCACTAATCCACCACAACATGTTATTTCGGGCTCTGGGGTGCTTGTGAATAGCTTTTCCCAATTCTTTTCAGACAAATTGAAGTCAATCACTGAATCCATCACTAAAGACACCCCTCATAAAAGTGACTCAAATGTTCATTTGATGTTATCTGATTCAGCCCACTCAACTCTCTCTCTGCTTTTACTCTGACTACTCCTGCTGCCGTAAGTGATCCTACACCTGCTGTTCTGCTTAAGATGTGTGTCCTCGAGGTTGCACCCTTCATAACACATATGATAAGCTGTAGTTTGGCTTCCGCCATTGTCCCAGCAGAATTAAAAATGGCTGCGGTGAGCCCCATTCTTAAAAAAACAGGCCTTGAACATCTAAACATGGACAATTACAGGCCAATAATTGAACATTCTTAAGCAAAATCCTTGAAAAGGTTGTGGCTTTGCAATAGCAATCATATTTCAATGTTAATGGCCTTTTTGAACCTTTTTAGTCAGGATTTCGCCCATCTCATAGCACTGAAACTGCTCTTCTTTGGGTGGTTAATAACATTCTTTTGTCCGTGGATTCAGGGTTAATAAACATCTTGATGCTTCTCAATCTAAGCGCTGCATTTGACACAGTCTGCCATGAAATACTGATCTCTTGGCTTTCTGATATCGGCATCACTGGTTCCGCTCTTTCCTAGCTCATCTCTTACATCAGCGACAGAAAGGGTGACTATATCACCACACAAGGGTATAGATCTGCCTCTGCTCCGCTCAAACGGGGTGTTCCTCAAGGTTCAGTTCTTGGCCCACTATTGTTCATCATCTATATATATCCACTTGGTGACATCATATGCAGGCATGGACTTCAATTTCATTGCTATGCTGATGACATTCAAATTTATCTGACCACCAGCTCTGATAGGGCATCCCTGCCCGACTCACTGCATGTATCAGGGACATCAAGCATTGAATGTCCCTGAATTTCCTCAAATTAAATAATAAAAAAACTAAGAAATTGGTGATTGGCTCTGCTGCCTCAGTCAAAAGGATGTACCTGTTCATGTTAAGCCTTCGTCATCTATTCGTAACCTTGGTGTCTTAATCGACTCAACTCTATCTTTTGGCTCTCATATTTCTTCTCTTGTTAAAAACTCTTTTTTCCATCTTCATAATATTGCACGTCTTCTTAATTCATGCATTAATCACATCACGTCTGGATTATTGCAATGCTCTATTTCTTGGTCTGCCCAAAAAACGTATTGCAAGATTACAGTATGTTCAAAACTCAGCAGCAACAGTTCTCTCCTCCACCAGGTGTTCTCTCACGTTACTCCTCTGCTTCATGACCTTCACTGGCTACCCGTGGCATCACGTATTCACTTTAAGGTATTACTTCTAAAGTTTAAGGCATTAAATGGTCTTGCACCTCCATATCTGTCTGATCTACTGTACTCTTATACCGCCCTGCCCTTAGATCAGCTGAACTCGGTTTCTTGTCCATTCCTCACTTCCGGTTGTCTACTGTAGGTGGAAGGTCATTTAGTGTTAATGCTCCTAAATTATGGAATCCACTCCCCCTTACACTTCGTAATATCTCATCTGTGGATACATTCAAGACTCAGCTAAAAACATATCTATTTAACATGTATTTTGGATAATGTGACTATATGTGTCCTTATGTGATTGTAATGTGTGTGTGGGTGTGTAAATGTATTGTAATGTCAAGTCAAGTCAAGTCAAGTCATCTTCATTTATATAGCGCTTTTAACAATGTAGATTGTTCCAAAGCGGCTTTACAGAGATACAAGGATAGTTTAAAGTAACAGAGATTGTTTTGGCTTTATAGCAGTTCTTGAATAAAGTTATTTTCCAGCTAAAGTTAATTTGATTGATTCACTTCCGTCGCAATGATCCTTAGTTATTAACTTAGGGGCCGCTAACACGACACCGTTTTAACAGGAAACTCTACACAGACTTTAAATACAAAACCTGTGAGAACGCTGATGGCGTGCACATGCGTATTACGAGTTCAGTCTATTGGTATGTGCATTTGAATATATGTGTGCAGGTTTGTAATTCCCTACAAACCAAGCCTTAAAAAACTACTTGTCTGGCCTTAACATTTTTGATATAGAATTCTATCACTTCGGGGTAGATACGCGAACCGAATTTTCCCGACAACGCTTTATCTGTAGAGTGGTAAAGGGATCCTCCATAAGGAGAAACTAGTTGGCACTTTAGCACCCCGCTATGACATCGGGTCCAGGTGCAGGTCCTTCATCAGATCTGGATACATCCTGGATCCGGGCGGACTGCGGAAAAACCTCAGGATAAACAAAAACTAAAATTAGCGTAGATGCCATTCGTCTTATGATGTAACGAGTACATCAGGATATATGGGAAGTGTTCCCGGTTCCGGCTGACCTGATCTATGCAGCCTAACATTGAATTATAGAAGTCTATAATGTGTAATGTGTATGCTAGGCCAAAGAGATGTGTTTTTAGTCTAGCTTTGAACTGACAGAGTGTGTCTGCTTCCCGGACAATGTTAGGAAGACTGTTCCAAAGTTTTGGTGCTAAATAGGAGAAGGATCTACCGCCAGCAGTCGATTTTGATATTCTAGGTATTATCAACTGGCCAGAATTTTGAGATCGCAATAGACGTGAAGGACTATAATGCGTTAAGAGCTCGCTCAAGCACTGCGGAGCTAAACCATTTAGTGCTTTGTAAGTAATCAGCAATATTTTAAAATGTATATGATGTTTAATAGGGAGCCAGTGCAGTGTTGACAGAACCGGGCTAATATGGTCATACTTCCTGGTTCTGGTAAGAACTCGAGCTGCTGCGTTTTGAACCAGCTGTAGTTTGTTTATTAAGCGTGCAGGGCAACCACCCAGTAGAGCATTACAATAATCTAGCCTTGAGGTCATGAACGCATGAACTAACTGTTCCGCATTTGTCACTGAGAGCATATGGTGTAATTTAGATATATTTTTAAGATGGAAAAATGCGGTTTTACAGATACAAGATACGTGACTTTCAAATGAAAGATTGGTATCAAAGAGCACACCCAGGTTCCTAATCGACGACGAAAACTTGACAGAGCAGCCATCAAGTGTTACACAGTATTCTAGGTTATTACGTGAGGAAGTTTTTTGTCCAATAATTAGAATCTCTGTTTTTTCAGAATTAAGTAGTAGGAAATTACTAGTCATCCAATTTTTTATATCAGCTATGCATTCCATTAATTTTGTGAATTGGTAGTTTTCTTCAGGGCATGAAGAAATATAGAGCTGAGTATCATCAGCATAACAGTGAAAATTAATTCCATGCTTCCTAATGATATCTCCTAATGGTAGCGTGTACAGAGTGAACAGCAGTGGTAATGTACAATGTAAAGTGACCTTGAGCTACGGAAAGGCGCTATATAAATAAAACTTCTTCTTCTTCTTCTTCTTCTTCTAATGAAGCCAGAGATGTGTGGTAGATTTATTCTTCTTTTGCACCTGACTTAAGTCTACCTGGGTCGTCTACTAATCAATGTCCCTAAACGTCTCCTGATCGATTCATTTTGGTACTCAAAGTCACGAGTTTATTAACCTAGACATCCGTCTAGTTTAATTTACCCTTTTGTTATATTCAGACATGATTCAGCCACACACAGACTGAGTTTTTTTTACCAAAAGGTTTGGAAACGTGTAGGATTCAAAAGCATATGAATGTTATTCCGGCAAGAAAAATTAATGTTAGTTATGATTAATTAAAAACGTCCATCACAGGCGACAGCGGCAAGAACACTAACTCCATCAGTGACTGAGTGGAGGAAAACCCTTGAGAGAAATCAGACTCAGTCGCTCAGTTCTCCTCTGGCCAACGAACCAACAATGTCATTATTATATCATTTTATCCTTTGTTAGAGATTCTTAACTCCTTCACACAGGTATAATAAACTACAGCTGAGCAGAATTTACCCCAAAGGAACGCGAGTCGACTCCTCGAACTACATGCCTCAAGTCTTCTGGAACGCCGGCTGTCAGCTCGTGGCTCTGAACTTCCAGACCATCGGTAGCTTGTGTTCAGTTCCTTCAGTGTGTGTGTCTGTGTGTTTCTGGTTCAGATGTGTGTGTCTGTGTGTTTCTGGCTCAGATGTGTGTGCCTGTGTGTTTCTGGCTCAGATGTGTGTGTCTGTGTGTTTCTGGTTCAGATGTGTGTGTCTGTATGTTTCTGGCTCAGATGTGTGTGTCTTTGTGAATCACCTGCTTGACTAAAGTTGATATTTGTCGTGCTCCTCTTTAACTCAGTGAAGGACGCCTGAGATTCGCTAGCTGTCAGGATGAGCTTTTATTGCAGGAGTGTCACGCTCTCCTGACCAGTATTGGGGAAAGTTACTTTTAAAAGTAATGCATTACAATATTGTGTTACTCCCCCAAAAAGTAACTAATTCTGTTACTTTATTACTTTTAATGAAAATTACATTTTGTGTAATGCGAAAAGTAATGCAATACGTTACTTTTGCGCTACCTTTTTTCACCTGGGCTGGGCTTGCTTGTTTGTTTTTTAATAACAACAAAAAACTTTTATTTTTGGTAAATGTTAAGGCTCTTTTACACCAAAAGTGAAATGAATAATCCTCAGGCT
>CM040801.1:187500-202500 GCA_022829025.1 Squalius cephalus
TGTGTGTGTGTGTGTATGAGTGAGTGAGTGACGTCTGACTCTAATGTCTAACTAGTCAATGTCGGTAGCATGTACAGAGTGAACAGCAACGGTCCTAGTACTGAGCCTTGAGGTACACCATACTGAACTTGTGATCGATAAGACATCTCTTCATTTACTGCTACAAACTGATAACAGTCATATAAGTATGATTTGCAGCAACACCTCCCCTTTTCCTTTTAAATGAGCCTCGTGTTTATAGCAGTAATCTTGTGGGGTGGACTCATTTAAAGTAATATAATTGTCTGGTTTTACCCAAGTTTCTGTCAAACACAGCACATCCAGGTTATGGTCTGTAATCATATCATTAACAATAAGTGCTTTTGAAGTAAGGGATCGAATATTCAGCAACCCAAGCTTTATCATTTGTTCATCTACATTATATTTCTTTTTTATTTGTTGAACATCAATTAAATTATTACCCTTAAATGGATTTGGGAGTTTTTTGTATTTCCTAGATCGGGGAACAGACACAGACTCTATATGATGATATCTTGGTGAAAGAGTCTCTATGTGATGGGATTTATCTGGCCTTGGTGACGTGAGACAGCTAGCAGACGGTCGGTTTAGCCAGTCTGTCTGCTTCCTGACCTGAGCCCCAATTCATGTTTGAGCTCTAAGACTATGAGCCATATTACTAGAGAGAAGAGCAGCACCATCCCAGGAGGGATGAATACCATCTCTTTTCAACAGGTCAGGTCTGCCCCAAAAACTTTTCCAATTGTCTATGAAATCTATATTATCTTGCGGACACCACTTAGACAGCCAGCCATTGAGTGAGAGCAATCTACTAACTATCTCATCACTCATGCGAACAGGAAGGGGGCCAGAGCAAATTACAGTGCCAGACGAACATCATTAGTTCCAACGTGAATAATAATCTTAGAGAATTTACGATTAGCATTAGGCAGCACTTTTAAATTTGCTTGGATATCAGGCGCTCTGACTCCCGGCAAACATGTGACTATGGTGGCTGGTGTCTCTATTCCGTGTAATAGAATCGCCAATAACTAGGGCACATTCAACAGGATTCACAGTGGGTGTTTCACTGAGTGGGGAGAACCTGTTTAATGTTGTTATCGGAACGGATCCCGCTACTACAGCGTCTCACGGTCACCCAATTGCCCTGCTGCACGGGCTCTACAGCCAGAACCCAAAAATGTACAGAGTTCCCTAAGCTAGTCCCATCCAAGGCAGTATCTAAAGCAGTATCTCACTATCCTCGATTAAAGTTTGGATGCGTGTCTCTAGTTCTGAAATCTTCTCCGTCAGCCTGACTGTCTACCTGCATTTATCACATGTAAATCCTGTGCTGACAGAGAAGGCTATGCTATACATGTGACACAAAGTGCAAGTGACAATAACAGGAGAAGACATTATTCACCGTGTTTGTTGACTGATCCTACTCACCACAGTTGTTTGATGGACTTGAAAAGGCGCGAGTGCGCGAGAGAAAAAAAGACGGCAAACACAGATGGCCGATTAACAGGCTAGCGGAAGGCTAATGCGTTTTGTGAGCGATAGTGATTTAGATTAAACCTAGCGAAGTCAGATCAATGTGACAGACAAAATTAGATAATATCCGATATCTGGTTTATGAGTACAAAATATTTAGCGATATAAACAACAAGAAATGATAGGAAATAGAGATTCAAAATGGAAAGCTATACGGAGCTTACAGACGCAAACCACACAGCGAGGCAGACTGGAGCAATCAATCCACGAGCAGTCTTCAGTGTCCAACTAGGGATGTAACAATACGTGCCGCCATTCAAAGAGAAGACAACTTGCGTTATGGGTATGAAACATGGATCACGATGTAATGGCGAGGTTTAATCAGTTGCAGTTTTTGGCCCAGTGTGTTTTACAGTAGGTCATCGCTAGAGAAAATGGAAGTTTCCCTCTGGTTCGCAGCACAAATCTGGAAATGAACATTTCATTTGAAAGGTTATTTTACTGTTTTGAGAAATTTGAATATGCATCCATAAGACAGTCACACCAATGTGTCTGTGCACCACAATTTTACTCTTGTGCCAATCAGAGAGAGGTAATGAACAAAAGATTGAGATCTGATATTCTGTTGTCCTTTTAAACTTACAGATATGGTTTGTTTTTGACTCCTCAGTATTAAGCATCATGTAGATAAAGAAACCCTAACCTTCTAAACACATGGGAGAAGTTAATTGCTCCAAATGTATTAATTTGGATATAAGTATGTGACCAAGCAAGCAACAGCCATCATTTCTCCGTCTAGGTTAACTATAGACCTGATATAGTCCGGCTATGAGTAACACACTTCTAGCCAAAATAACCTTGAATTTGGTTACATATTGTTTTTAGCACAAAAAAAATAAAAAAAATAAACGAGATGTATGATATTCCATCATGTAAGTAAGCAAAGTCAACAGTGATTACAAGGTGTTTGGCTTCATTTCTTTGGCATGTTCTATGAGTCTATTCTTTAGCTATGGTTTAGACATCTATTCAATTTTCACTGATAGCCCAGATTTTGCCTTGTTTTAGCCTAGACGTCAGGTCTGTGTTTGGACAGCTATTAGACGTCTTTTAAACACAAAATTGCTTGCTGGGGGTGCATTTAACAGGTAGGGGATAACATTATTTTGCATCACTTGCAGTCAGTCTACCAAGCAGATCATGCATAAGCGAAATGACATTGAATCAGTGATACAACCAATAATTTCTTGATAGAAAACACTAGATGCCCTGTCCTGCGATACAGGAATTTCAGTTTACTGGCACACTTGAATAATATTTTGTCAGCAATAGATTTACAGGTTAATGACTGCTCTAAAAGAGATTCTTTCAAGCTACCACTACGAGGCTGTAGTACATTTGTGTTAAAATCACCCATAATGATACATTCGTTCTCCATAGATATGCTACTCTTACAACAAACCATTTCAAAGAGTTCATAAAAATCTGTTTGCTTAGGGGGTCTGTCTAATTGGTTCATTAGACAAGATTTTTTAAAAATTGTACAAGGAATTGATCATACAACATTTCAAAACTGTTGAGAATAATATATACAAACATCCAAAGGCTTATTTCAATTGTGTTTCTGAAGAACAGATCATAAATGGAAAGAAATCACGATCAAGTTCAACATCTCATAATACATCACCTTTTAAATAATGATATAAAAGGCATTTTTTAATTTCCTTTCTAAAAACTCTTTCAACTTTGATCTGCTTTATACAAGAAGGCAAATAATCCCAGGCTATAGCACTAGTATATAGAAAGGAATCCATCCCGATTAAACTCTTATATCTACAAAGATAAATATCAGTGCTGCTCCCCCTTGTGGAAAGACCATGCACATCTTTCACAAGAACATAATAGTCTGTCAGGTACCTTGTAACTCTTTGCTTTATTATTTTAAATGGCAACACCAATTTAAGACATTTTTTTTCAACTTTTAAAAAACCAAGTTCTCTAAAATTTTCATCGTATAGAAGCAACTGTGAATGTGCTTTCAATATAACCCTGCATCACAGTTAAGATGTAACCATCATATCTTCAACCTTTACCTCTAATCTGGAGCTTTCTTTCAATTTAGCAGCAACCAAATAATATAGATTCAGTTTTTCCCAAGTGTAAAGAAAGCTTATTATTAATAAACCATTTGAAGACCCTTTCAATCTCTCTACTTAACTCAGTTTCAACATTTCTTTCCTATATTCCTATATTTCCACTTCCTGCTCAGCTACTGTTTGGACGCTCTTGCTTACTGCTCCGCGCTTTGCTCTATCGCTTTTATATTTTATCTTCTATATTTTTATATTTTATCTCCTTTTATCACCTAATTTTTAACTTCAGCAAATCAGCACAGTGCTCAAACGACAAAGTTTGGATTACTACAAAAACGCAGAATTCTTTTACCCGACCAGCTTACATTCCAGGGAAAAGAAAACACAACTGCCTACATTCATAAGGATAAGAGAGAAAATGCCACTTCTGGTTCAAGAATCTACTTGCTGCACTAACTGCCACAGACTTTTACAAAGGATTGCAGTTCTTGAAACAAAGTTACTTACGGGACCACCAAACCAGACGGAGCACACAACAGAGCTTCGTCATGGACACCCTCAGCATATAGCCAGTGAGTCCCATGAAACTAGTGCTCCTCGACAGGTAGAGAAACAAGCCGATCGACTTACTAATCGATGGCACAAACAGGGAGCGAGACCCAAAGGCACTCGAGACATCAGATTGTCATGAGCATCACATATTGCCGCAGTAGCATCCTCTACCCCAGATACAGCTCTGACAAGGATTGCAAACACTGGTCTCCTACCACCGCCTATACATCTTGAGAACAGATTTGAAGTACTAATGAATGTAAATGAGGAATCCCCAAACGTGAATGTGATCGAACACAGACTGAATCAGCCAGTAGCTAACACTGATGCTAACTGGCGCTCAAGGTCGAGCAGACAGCGGCACTCAGCTCAGAGCGCAGCCGAGCCCAGGACTCTGATAGTGGGGGACTCCATAATCAGAAACATTAGCAGCAGGGATACAACTACGTGCTGCCTTCCACAAGCAACAACTTCTGATGTAAACAGGGAACTTCAGAACAATCTGATGAAACATAAGACTGCAAATCGACTCATCATTCATGTGGGGAAGAATGATATTCATAAAGAGCAGTCAGAACTCCTTAAAGGGATAATCCTTCTTAAAGGGATAGTTCACTTTGAAATAAAATTTTGGTATGTTTTAGCTTACCTCAAGGGCATCCAAGATGTAGGTGTCTTTTTTTTTTTTTACAAGAATGGTTTGACCTAAAAATATCAAAGTTTAAACTACTGCGGAAAAAAAGACACCTACATCTTGGATGCCCTTGAGGTAAGCTAAAACATACCAAAATTGTATTTCAAAGTGAACTATCCCTTTAAGAAGGATTTCAATGAACTTTTTGAAACACTTAAAAGACTGAAAGTTCAAACATTCACTACCAGCAAGAGGAACAAACAGGTTTTCACGGTTGCTTGGGCTAAATACATGGCTGCAAAAAGCCTGCAATATAAAAGGAGTGAACTTCATTGACAACTTTTCTGGAGTCAGAGACAACTGTTTCATCGGGATGGCCATCACCCAAACAAACTTGGTTCAAGAGACAATATCTACTTCTCCCTCAATCATCCTTCTGCAGTGTGTGCCAATCCACTCAATCTGAACGGCACACACACCTGGACACAGTATGAATGACCACAGGACTTCACTTCAGCAGCAAAATGGACATGCGGTTGACATGCAAGGACAATGATAACACCACTCCGCCACAACAACCTCTGCTCACGGACTCAATCTCAGCTGAGCCCTGCCCACAGAGCTCACCACAGACAGACATATTAGAACTGCTCCAAGATTCAGCAGATTCTTTTGCTGCAAGCCCCCAGATATCAATCCAAAAACGACAGGCACCGCAACCACCAAAGCCTGCGGGCCCAGCTCGCCCTCCCCCTCCTATGAGAGCTCTTCGGCCTCTGCCACAACGCCAGGGCCCACACCCTCCTCCATCTGCTCAAGGTGAACCAAAAACAACTGATACCAGCTCTCAGTGATATGTGTTGGGTCCCCGCTATGATAACAGTAACTTTCTCAAATGTTTACAGAACAAGCGGGAACCCAGTGTGCCTGTATCTTTCTCTATTGCTGTTCTATTACAAGATAGAAAGTCTAAGGCCTTCAATAGCCGTACAGCAAACCAAACTAATCTGGTGCCTATTACACGTCAAACTAAGATTGATGTGGGGACAAAAAGTAAGACTGTTAAGTTAGCACTTTTAAACATCCGCTCACTTAAAAATAAATCACTTCTAGTCAACGACTTAATAACCGCAAACAACCTGGATTTTATGCTTCTAAATGAAACATGGCTAGAAGAAAGCTGCAGTGCAACAGTCCTCAATGAAACAGCCCCTCCTAACTTTACTTTTATGAGTGTCTGCAGAGCTGTTAAGAGAGGTGGGGGTCTAGCTGCTCTTTTTAAAGATATCTATCAATGTAAGCAAATATCATTTGGGAATTACCCTTCTTTCGAATATCTGGGTATTGTGTTAAAAGCTGCTCCACGCATTTTACTCATCATTATTTACAGGCCTCCAAAATACTCTCCAGCCTTTGCTGAGGACTTTATAGAACTGTTATCAACAATTACCTCAGAGTTTGACTGTTTTGCCATTGCTGGAGATTTTAACATTCACATAGATAATGCAGAAACCAATATGGCAAAAGAAATCAAAACTGTTTTAAAAACTTTTGATCTGACTCAGCATGTACATGAACCCACACACAATCGTGGACACACTCTAGATTTACTTATCAGTAAGGGTCTAAACATTTCATCGATTGTTATTAAGGATGTAGCACTGTCTGATCATTTCTGTATTTTCTTTGATATATTGATCTCTCCTGCCATTGAAGCTAGATCTGTGTCTGCCAAGAAGAGATGCTTAAATGAGAACACCAGTGTACTATTTATGAAGACTATATCCTTAACACCAAGCATATCTGCAGACTCTGTTGATTTTCTCCTTGATTCTTTAACTCAAAAGTTAAAAGTGTAATTGATGATATTGCTCCTGTGAAAGTCAGGAAGAAGAGTGGCAGACAAAAATCACCTTGGAGAAACTCAACAACAGTGCAAAATATGAAAAGACAATGCAGAAAAGCAGAGCGCATGTGACGGAAGACAAAACTTGTAGTCCATTATAACATCTACAAAGACAGCCTCCATGCTTTCAATATGGAACTAGGCAAAGCTAGACAGACTTTCTTCTCAAAAAAAAGAGATTCTTTCTCTATTACTTTCTTCAGTTAAACAAAGACAAAACTGAAGTCATTGCGTTTGGAAACAAAGATGAAGTTCTCAAGGTGAACGCATACCCTCACTCTAGGGGTCAAACAACTAAACATCAAGTCAGGAATCTTGGTGTGACACTAGAGTCAGACCTTAGTTTCAGTAGTCATGTCAAAGCAATAACTATCAGCATACTATCATCTGAAAAATATTCCAAGAATTAGATGCTTTGTTTCCAGACAAGACTTAGAGAAACTTGTGCATGCTTTCATCACCAGCAGGGTGGATTATTGTAATGGACTCCTCACTGGCCTTCCCAAAAAGACCATAAGACAGTGTCAGCTCATACAGAACGCTGCCGCCAGGATTCTGAGCAGAACCAGAAAACATGAACACATCACACCAGTCCTCAGGTCTTTACACTGGCTCCCAGTTAAATTTAGGATTGATTTTAAAGTATTATTACTGGTATATAAATCATTCAATGGCCTAGGACCTCAATACATTGCAGATATGCTCACTGAATATAAACCCAACAGATCACTCAGATCACTAGGATCATATCAGCTAGAAATACCAAGGGTTCACTCTAAGTATGGCGAGTCCGCTTTTAGCTATTATGCTGGAACCAGCTTCCAGAAGAGATCAGATGTGCTCCTACAGTAGTCACATTCAAATCCAGACTCAAAACACTTCTGTTTAGCTGTGCATTTACTGAATGAGCACTGTGCCACTGTTCGTCCGACTGTTTGTACTGTACTGTACTGTATTTTATTTTATTTTATAAACTGTTTTAATTATTCTTATTTCTTTTTATTATTTTAATTTCTTCTATGTAAATCACTCTGAATTGCCATTGTGTATGAAATGTGCTATATAAATAAACTTGCCTTGCCTTGCCTTGCCTTGCCATATGCGAACCAATTATTGCTGCATCATCTGCATATAAAAAAAGTTCATTAGAGCCGAAAAAATAATGGGCCTAAAACACTCCCCTGCAGAACTCTGCCTGAAATGGGCAAACAATCAGAAAACACCCCATTTAAATCCACTGTTTGACACTTGTTTACAAGGTAAGACATGATCCATTCACAGGCCTTATCACTAAACCCCAATGCTTTTACTTTTAGAAGCACAATACTAGATCTTTGATCAATTGTACCGAATGCCGTTTGAAAATCCAGCAACATCATCCCGCTTAACTTGCCTTTATCCATTTATTTTCTTATATGATATATTAAAATACATAATCTTTTCCAGCACTTGCTTTTTCTAACTCCTTGTGAACCTTTCCTTGTGTAATTGAGAGATTTATCTCTATTTTTCAGCAACAGTAGTAAACAACTATTAAAATAGTCTGCTACCTTCTTCTGATCAGACATCAGTCTTCCATCTACATTGAGGCCTATTCTAGAGCCTTTGACCTCGGCCTTTCTCCTATACCCCAAATCATTCAAACTCTCCATCATTTTTGAATGTCCTGCTTCAGTTCACCTTGTCCTTAAAAAAGTTTCCTTAGCTTCTTTTATCTAATCTCTTACCTCTTTTTTTCTTTCTTTCGTATTTCTTTTAGATTTAAATTGCTCAGAATTATAATAATTTCTATCCCAAACAATCATTACGTTCCTTAATCACCTATCTGTCATCCAAGGTTCAGTCCTTTGCTTGATTCTAATCTCTTCATAGGGTGCCATGCCACCTCATAAAAAACTCTCTAAAACCCACACCATAGCTACATCTTAAGTTCATTATTCTGAACTGTAGGAGTATTGAACATCAATAAGAATATGATATTTACTAGGATAACTAGAATCTTGTGTCGTTAAGCTTGCACTAGGAGGTACTCAGCCTGGAAACTTTAATAACAGTGTTTTTAGTTACCTGAATTTTTTTCTATGCAGTAGTCAGTATACTTGACAAATGTTTTTAAAACTTGTCCGAGTCTCTGTTATTGAAAGATCACACCAATACAGGGCATTTGCTGTAATCTCTGCATATACAGTATGACTGTAGAACACTGGCTGAAATGAAAGACTCGTTTAAATCCAGCACGTTTGTACAATGTTCATTTCAGTGCATCATGATTTTCTGCCGAATCCATCAAAGTGAACGTCTGGGATCTTCCTCACAGTGTTGATGAGATTCCCGTGTCTTGAACAGATCATCTCTGCTCAGTTCCTGTCTGATAAGAAAGTCGGTGTTTACGTGGAGGTGGAAATGTATGGCCTGCCGGTGGACACCAAACGGAAAGCGTTCAAGACCAAGACGTCCCAAAGCAATGCCGTCAATCCAGTGTGGGATGAAGAGCCGATGGTCTTCAAAAGAGTATGTGTGAACAAACACTAAATCATTAGTCAAACAGTCTGATTTTGATGAGCCGTTTCTTTCAGGTGGTTCTTCCCACGCTCGCCTCACTGAGAATAGCCGTGTATGAAGACAACGGGAGATGTATTGGCCATCGCATCATTCCAGTGTGTGCCATCAGACCTGGCAAGTATCTGTTTAGTTTCTCTCGTTGTGAACCGGCATTGTGGTGCAGTGGCTGATGGGTAAAGAGTGCATCTCTCTGCTGCAGGATATCATTACATCAGTCTGAGGAACGAGAAGAACCAAGCGCTGACGCTGTCGTCTGTGTTCGTCTACACTGAGGTCAAGGATTACGTCCCAGACACCTTTGCAGGTACAAGAGCCAAATAAACAGGTTGTTTGTAGCATTTCATTTTTGTACGTTAAAGGGATACTCCACCGTTTTTTCATATTAAACTATGTTATTCCCTTAACTAAGACGAGTTGATACATACCTCTCTCGTCTCAGTGCGTGCACTAAATCGCTCTGTCTTGCGGCGAAACTTTGTTAGCACTTAGCTTAGCCCAGTTCATTCAATATGGGCCAAGCAGAGAAGCTACCAAACACCTCCACGTTTTCCCTATTTAAATACAGTTACTCGCGTAGTGTAACTCGACCTAGGACGGTGACACAAAACAAAACGTTGCGCTTTTCTAAGCGTGTAAAATGGATAACTATATTGTATGGCGGAATACCATAGCAAGTGCTTGTAAGCACTTCGTCTTGGCGCAGTAATATCTTCACTCGTGAAAAATCCTCTCACCGGCCCCCGCTCCCTCTGGTGAAGATATTACTGCGCCGAAGTCGAAGTGCTCACAAGCACTTGCTATGGTATTCCGCCATACAATATAGTTATCCATTTTACACGCTTAGAAAAGCGCAACGTTTTGTTTTGTGTCACCGTCCTAGGTCGAGTTACACTACGCGAGTAACTGTATTTAAATAGGGAAAACGTGGAGGTGTTTGGTAGCTTCTCTGCTTGGCCCATATTGAATGAACTGGGCTAAGCTAAGTGCTAACAAAGTTTCGCCGCGCGCCAGAGCGATTGAGTGCACGCACTGAGACGAGAGAGAGGTATGTATCAACTCGTCTTAGTTAAGGGAATAACATAGTTTAATATGAAAAAACGGTGGAGTATCCCTTTAAGACTCATATCTGCTCATGAGTTCTTCTGAAAGAGTTCAGAGTTTGTGTCCTGACTGTGTTTGTGGTGTCAGATGTGATCGAGGCTCTGTCCAATCCCATCCTGTATGTCAGTCTGATGGAGCAGAGAGCCAATCAGCTGGCGGCTCTGACACAGGAGGAGGAGCAGGCCGACGGAGAGCAGGTGAGTGACTTCAGGTGCGTTTAACTGACAGTGAGTGACTTCAGGTGCGTTTAACTGACAGTGAGTGAGTGACTTCAGGTGCGTTTAACTGACAGTGAGTGAGTGACTTCAGGTGCGTTTAACTGACAGTGAGTGACTTCAGGTGCGTTTAACTGACAGTGAGTGACTTCAGGTGCGTTTAACTGACGGTGAGTGACTTCAGGTGCGTTTAACTGACGGTGAGTGACTTCAGGTGCGTTTAACTGACAGTGAGTGACTTCAGGTGCGTTTAACTTCAGGTGCGTTTAACTGACGGTGAGTGACTTCAGGTGCGTTTAACTGACGGTGAGTGAGTGACTTCAGGTGCGTTTAACTGACAGTGAGTGACTTCAGGTGCGTTTAACTGACAGTGAGTGACTTCAGGTGCGTTTAACTGACAGTGAGTGACTTCAGGTGCGTTTAACTGACAGTGAGTGAGTGACTTCAGGTGCGTTTAACTGACAGTGAGTGACTTCAGGTGCGTTTAACTGACAGTGAGTGAGTGACTTCAGGTGCGTTTAACTGACAGTGAGTGACTTCAGGTGCATTTAACTTCAGGTGCGTTTAACTGACAGTGAGTGACTTCAGGTGCGTTTAACTGACAGTGAGTGACTTCAGGTGCGTTTAACTGACGGTGAGTGAGTGACTTCAGGTGCGTTTAACTGACAGTGAGTGAGTGACTTCAGGTGCGTTTAACTGACAGTGAGTGAGTGACTTCAGGTGCGTTTAACTGACAGTGAGTGAGTGACTTCAGGTGCGTTTAACTGACAGTGAGTGACTTCAGGTGCATTTAACTTCAGGTGCGTTTAACTGACAGTGAGTGACTTCAGGTGCGTTTAACTGACAGTGAGTGACTTCAGGTGCGTTTAACTGACGGTGAGTGAGTGACTTCAGGTGCGTTTAACTGACAGTGAGTGAGTGACTTCAGGTGCGTTTAACTGACGGTGAGTGAGTGACTTCAGGTGCGTTTAACTGACAGTGAGTGAGTGACTTCAGGTGCGTTTAACTGACAGTGAGTGACTTCAGGTGCGTTTAACTTCAGGTGCGTTTAACTGACAGTGAGTGACTTCAGGTGCGTTTAACTGACGGTGAGTGAGTGACTTCAGGTGCGTTTAACTGACAGTGAGTGACTTCAGGTGCGTTTAACTGACAGTGAGTGACTTCAGGTGCGTTTAACTTCAGGTGCGTTTAACTGACAGTGAGTGACTTCAGGTGCGTTTAACTGACGGTGAGTGAGTGACTTCAGGTGCGTTTAACTGACAGTGAGTGACTTCAGGTGCGTTTAACTGACAGTGAGTGAGTGACTTCAGGTGCGTTTAACTGACAGTGAGTGACTTCAGGTGCGTTTAACTGACAGTGAGTGAGTGACTTCAGGTGCGTTTAACTGACAGTGAGTGAGTGACTTCAGGTGCGTTTAACTGACAGTGAGTGAGTGACTTCAGGTGTGTTTAACTGACAGTGAGTGACTTCAGGTGCGTTTAACTTCAGGTGCGTTTAACTGACAGTGAGTGACTTCAGGTGCGTTTAACTGACAGTGAGTGACTTCAGGTGCGTTTAACTGACGGTGAGTGAGTGACTTCAGGTGCGTTTAACTGACAGTGAGTGACTTCAGGTGCGTTTAACTGACAGTGAGTGAGTGACTTCAGGTGCGTTTAACTGACAGTGAGTGACTTCAGGTGCGTTTAACTTCAGGTGCGTTTAACTGACAGTGAGTGACTTCAGGTGCGTTTAACTGACAGTGAGTGACTTCAGGTGCGTTTAACTGACGGTGAGTGAGTGACTTCAGGTGCGTTTAACTGACAGTGAGTGACTTCAGGTGCGTTTAACTGACAGTGAGTGAGTGACTTCAGGTGCGTTTAACTGACAGTGAGTGACTTCAGGTGCGTTTAACTGACAGTGAGTGACTTCAGGTGCGTTTAACTGACAGTGAGTGAGTGACTTCAGGTGCGTTTAACTGACAGTGAGTGAGTGACTTCAGGTGCGTTTAACTGACAGTGAGTGAGTGACTTCAGGTGCGTTTAACTGACAGTGAGTGACTTCAGGTGCGTTTAACTGACAGTGAGTGAGTGACTTCAGGTGCGTTTAACTGACAGTGAGTGACTTCAGGTGCGTTTAACTGACGGTGAGTGAGTGACTTCAGGTGCGTTTAACTGACGGTGAGTGACTTCAGGTGCGTTTAACTGACGGTGAGTGAGTGACTTCAGGTGCGTTTAACTGACAGTGAGTGACTTCAGGTGCGTTTAACTGACAGTGAGTGAGTGACTTCAGGTGCGTTTAACTGACAGTGAGTGAGTGACTTCAGGTGCGTTTAACTGACAGTGAGTGACTTCAGGTGCGTTTAACTGACGGTGAGTGAGTGACTTCAGGTGCGTTTAACTGACAGTGAGTGACTTCAGGTGCGTTTAACTGACAGTGAGTGAGTGACTTCAGGTGCGTTTAACTGACAGTGAGTGAGTGACTTCAGGTGCGTTTAACTGACGGTGAGTGAGTGACTTCAGGTGCGTTTAACTGACGGTGAGTGAGTGACTTCAGGTGCGTTTAACTGACAGTGAGTGACTTCAGGTGCGTTTAACTGACAGTGAGTGACTTCAGGTGCGTTTAACTGACAGTGAGTGACTTCAGGTGCGTTTAACTGACAGTGAGTGACTTCAGGTGCGTTTAACTTCAGGTGCGTTTAACTGACAGTGAGTGAGTGACTTCAGGTGCGTTTAACTGACAGTGAGTGAGTGACTTCAGGTGCGTTTAACTGACAGTGAGTGACTTCAGGTGCGTTTAACTGACGGTGAGTGAGTGACTTCAGGTGCGTTTAACTGACAGTGAGTGACTTCAGGTGCGTTTAACTTCAGGTGCGTTTAACTGACAGTGAGTGAGTGACTTCAGGTGCGTTTAACTGACAGTGAGTGACTTCAGGTGTGTTTAACTTCAGGTGCGTTTAACTGACAGTGAGTGACTTCAGGTGCGTTTAACTGACAGTGAGTGACTTCAGGTGCGTTTAACTGACAGTGAGTGACTTCAGGTGCGTTTAACTGACGGTGAGTGAGTGACTTCAGGTGCGTTTAACTGACAGTGAGTGACTTCAGGTGCGTTTAACTGACAGTGAGTGAGTGACTTCAGGTGCGTTTAACTGACAGTGAGTGACTTCAGGTGCGTTTAACTGACAGTGAGTGAGTGACTTCAGGTGCGTTTAACTGACAGTGAGTGACTTCAGGTGCGTTTAACTGACAGTGAGTGACTTCAGGTGCGTTTAACTGACGGTGAGTGAGTGACTTCAGGTGCGTTTAACTGACAGTGAGTGACTTCAGGTGCGTTTAACTGACAGTGAGTGAGTGACTTCAGGTGCGTTTAACTGACAGTGAGTGAGTGACTTCAGGTGCGTTTAACTGACAGTGAGTGACTTCAGGTGCGTTTAACTGACGGTGAGTGAGTGACTTCAGGTGCGTTTAACTGACAGTGAGTGACTTCAGGTGCATTTAACTGACAGTGAGTGAGTGACTTCAGGTGCGTTTAACTGACAGTGAGTGAGTGACTTCAGGTGCGTTTAACTGACGGTGAGTGAGTGACTTCAGGTGCGTTTAACTGACAGTGAGTGAGTGACTTCAGGTGCGTTTAACTGACAGTGAGTGAGTGACTTCAGGTGCGTTTAACTGACAGTGAGTGACTTCAGGTGCGTTTAACTGACAGTGAGTGAGTGACTTCAGGTGCGTTTAACTGACAGTGAGTGACTTCAGGTGCGTTTAACTGACAGTGAGTGACTTCAGGTGCGTTTAACTGACAGTGAGTGAGTGACTTCAGGTGCGTTTAACTGACAGTGAGTGACTTCAGGTGCGTTTAACTGACAGTGAGTGACTTCAGGTGCGTTTAACTGACGGTGAGTGAGTGACTTCAGGTGCGTTTAACTGACAGTGAGTGACTTCAGGTGCGTTTAACTGACAGTGAGTGAGTGACTTCAGGTGCGTTTAACTGACAGTGAGTGAGTGACTTCAGGTGCGTTTAACTGACAGTGAGTGACTTCAGGTGCGTTTAACTGACGGTGAGTGAGTGACTTCAGGTGCGTTTAACTGACAGTGAGTGACTTCAGGTGCATTTAACTGACAGTGAGTGAGTGACTTCAGGTGCGTTTAACTGACAGTGAGTGAGTGACTTCAGGTGCGTTTAACTGACGGTGAGTGAGTGACTTCAGGTGCGTTTAACTGACAGTGAGTGAGTGACTTCAGGTGCGTTTAACTGACAGTGAGTGAGTGACTTCAGGTGCGTTTAACTGACAGTGAGTGACTTCAGGTGCGTTTAACTGACGGTGAGTGACTTCAGGTGCGTTTAACTGACAGTGAGTGACTTCAGGTGCGTTTAACTGACAGTGAGTGAGTGACTTCAGGTGCGTTTAACTGACAGTGAGTGACTTCAGGTGCGTTTAACTGACAGTGAGTGACTTCAGGTGCGTTTAAC
>CM040801.1:210000-220000 GCA_022829025.1 Squalius cephalus
CGCTTTACACCACTGCACCCCACGCTTTACACCACTGCATCCCACGCTTTACTCCACTGCATCCCACTCTTTACACCACTGCATCCCACCCTTTACACCACTGCATCCCACGCTTTACACCACTGCATCCCACCCTTTACACCACTGCATCCCACGCTTTACTCCACTGCATCTCACGCTTTACACCACTGCATCCCTCTCTTTACACCACTGCACCCCACCCTTTACACCACTGCATCCCACGCTTTACACCACTGCATCCCACGCTTTACACCACTGCACCTCACTCTTTACACCACTGCATCCCACGCTTTACACCACTGCATCCCACGCTTTACACCACTGCACCTCACGCTTTACACCACTGCATCCCACGCTTTACACCACTGCACCTCACTCTTTACACCACTGCATCCCACGCTTTACACCACTGCATCCCACGCTTTACACCACTGCATCCCACGCTTTACACCACTGCACCCCACGCTTTACACCACTGCATCCCACTCTTTACACCACTGCATCCCACGCTTTACACCACTGCATCCCACCCTTTACACCACTGCATCCCACGCTTTACTCCACTGCATCTCACGCTTTACACCACTGCATCTCACGCTTTACACCACTGCATCCCACACTTTACACCACTGCATCCCACGCTTTACTCCACTGCATCCCACTCTTTACACCACTGCATCCCACCCTTTACACCACTGCATCCCACGCTTTACTCCACTACACCTCACGCTTTACACCACTGCACCCCACGCTTTACACCACTGCATCCCACACTTTACTCCACTGCACCCCACGCTTTACACCACTGCATCCCACGCTTTACTCCACTGCACCCCACGCTTTACACCACTGCATCCCACGCTTTACTCCACTGCATCCCACTCTTTACACCACTGCATCCCACCCTTTACACCACTGCATCCCACGCTTTACTCCACTGCATCTCACGCTTTACACCACTGCATCCCTCTCTTTACACCACTGCACCCCACCCTTTACACCACCGAATCCCACGCTTTACACCACTGCATCCCACGCTTTACACCACTGCACCTCACGCTTTACTCCACTGCACCTCACGCTTTACACCACTGCACCCCACGCTTTACACCACTGCATCCCACGCTTTACACCACTGCATCCCACGCTTTACACCACTGCACCCCACGCTTTACACCACTGCATCCCACTCTTTACACCACTGCATCCCACGCTTTACACCACTGCATCCCACCCTTTACACCACTGCATCCCACGCTTTACTCCACTGCATCTCACGCTTTACACCACTGCATCTCACGCTTTACACCACTGCATCCCACACTTTACACCACTGCATCCCACGCTTTACTCCACTGCATCCCACTCTTTACACCACTGCATCCCACCCTTTACACCACTGCATCCCACGCTTTACTCCACTGCACCTCACGCTTTACACCACTGCACCCCACGCTTTACACCACTGCATCCCACGCTTTACTCCACTGCATCCCACTCTTTACACCACTGCATCCCACCCTTTACACCACTGCATCCCACGCTTTACTCCACTGCATCTCACGCTTTACACCACTGCATCCCTCTCTTTACACCACTGCACCCCACCCTTTACACCACCGAATCCCACGCTTTACACCACTGCATCCCACGCTTTACACCACTGCATCCCACGCTTTACACCACTGCATCCCACGCTTTACACCACTGCACCTCACGCTTTACACCACTGCATCCCACGCTTTACACCACTGCACCTCACGCTTTACACCACTGCACCTCACTCTTTACACCACTGCATCCCACGCTTTACACCACTGCATCCCACGCTTTACACCACTGCATCCCACGCTTTACACCACTGCATCCCACGCTTTACACCACTGCACCCCACGCTTTACACCACTGCATCCCACTCTTTACACCACTGCATCCCACGCTTTACACCACTGCATCCCACCCTTTACACCACTGCATCCCACGCTTTACTCCACTGCATCTCACGCTTTACACCACTGCATTCCTCTCTTTACACCACTGCATCCCACGCTTTACACCACTGCATCCCACGCTTTACTCCACTGCATCCCACTCTTTACACCACTGCATCCCACCCTTTACACCACTGCATCCCACGCTTTACTCCACTGCATCTCACGCTTTACACCACTGCACCCCACGCTTTACACCACTGCATCCCACGCTTTACTCCACTGCATCCCACTCTTTACACCACTGCATCCCACCCTTTACACCACTGCATCCCACGCTTTACTCCACTGCATCTCACGCTTTACACCACTGCATCCCTCTCTTTACACCACTGCACCCCACCCTTTACACCACCGAATCCCACGCTTTACACCACTGCATCCCACGCTTTACACCACTGCATCCCACGCTTTACTCCACTGCATTCCACGCTTTACGCCACTGCACCCCACCCTTTACACCACCGAATCCCACGCTTTACACCACTGCATCCCACGCTTTACACCACTGCACCCCCCGCTTTACACCACTGCATCCCACGCTTTACACCACTGCACCCCCGCTTTACACAACCACATCCCACGCTTTACACCACTGCATCCCACGCTTTACACCACTGCACCCCCCGCTTTACACCACTGCATCCCCCGCTTTACACAACCGCATCTCACGCTTTACGCCACTGCAACCCACGCTTTACACAACCGCATCTCACGCTTTACGCCACTGCACCCCACGCTTTACACCACTGCACCCCACGCTTTACACCACTGCATCCCACACTGCACCCCACGTTTTTACACCACTGCATCCCACACTTTACACAACTGCATCCCACACTGCATCCCACACTTTACACCACTGCATCCCACGCTTTACACCACTGCACCCCACATTTTACGCCACTGCATTCGATGCTTTGCATTGCACTTGGTGATGTGAGGCTTGGATGCAGCTGCTCGGCCATGGAAACCCATTCCATGAAGCTCTAGGCCACAGAAGTTTGAAGGTCTGTAGCTATTTACTTCTGCGCACTGTGAGCCTCAGCATGCTCTGACTTGCTCTGGGATTTTACGTGGCCAAACACTTCGTGGCTGAGTTACTGTTGTTCCCAATTGCTTTCACTTTGTTATAATACCACTACAACAGTTTGTTATGAAGTGTGGAGGAGATGAACCCATATGCAGACCGTATGCAATTGAACAAAGTTTATTGTAGACAAAAAGGGAAAACAAAACCCACAAGGGGGCAAAACATGGACAGGACAAGGACTACACTAGGACTAAACTAGACTATGACTTGACAAATAACTAGACAGTAAACAAACAGCAAATACAGAATCAGAATTTTCTCTAGACAATACTCTTGACAGGATACTCACAAGGTTTCACTAAGTATGATAATGAACCGGCACAGGACAGCAAACACAAGGGGGAAACTGATAATGACAGCAGGTGACACAGATGAAACAATAATGACTAACGAGGAGAATAAGGGGGCGGGGTTAAGTAACGAGACAACACAAGCACATGGCCCAAACAAAAGGCCATGTGCTTGCACACAAAACATGTGTCTGTCATGATCCTGCCTCAAGACTAGTGAAAATCAAGGACAAGAAGGCAGAATTATGACACAGTTGACCGTGTAATATTTAATAGTGAGGAAATTTCACAAATGGACTTATTGCACAGGTGGCAACCGATCACGGTACCACGCTTGAATTCACTGAGCTCCTGAGAACGACCCATTCTTTCACAGATGTTTGGAGAAGCAGTGTACATTCCTAGGTGCTTGATTTTAACCCATGGAAGTTACCCATGGATGTGATGGGTTTTCCCAATACTTTTGGCAATATAGTGTGTGTGTGTGTGTATATATATATATATATATATATATATTTAAGATGAGTGTAAATTACTGCGCTGTGACCGCATAACTTTTGGGGACGTTTAAACTTGTGCAAAACAATCCCGTACCCTGTTATAAAGCACATACAAACAATATTACTTTTAATTTAACATGAATAGCTAGAATGCTACCACCTTGAAAGCGATAATGGTGTTTCTTTTGATATTTGACGATAATGGTGGGTTAATGTCCCCAGAAAACAAGGACGTCTGGTCACCTTGTGTGTGTGTGTGCTTGACAGAGGTGGACGCTCAGACTGTAGATGAACTGAAACAGCTGAAGGGTTATTCGAGGGAACAGAAGAGGCAGTACAAGGAATTAAAGGAGCTCATGAAGAAACACAACAAGAAAACCAATGACTTGATCAACGAACACGCATCGAAACAGAAGCATCTGCTGAGCGAGTTCCTGCGGCGCAGGTCGGCCCTGCAGAAGAGGTGAGGTGGGTGAGGTGGGTGATGTGGGTGAGTTGGGTGAGTTGGGTGAGGTAGGTGAGCTGGGTGAGGTGGGTGAGCTGGGTGAGTTGGGTGAGTTGGGTGAGTTGGGTGAGGTAGGTGAGCTGGGTGAGCTGGGTGAGTTGGGTGAGTTAGGTGAGTTGGGTGAGCTGGGTGAGCTGGGTGAGGTGGGGAAGTTGGGTGACCTGGGTGAGATGGGTGAGCTGGGTGAGGTGAGTGAGGTGGGTGAGTTGGGTGAGCTGGGTGAGCTGGGTGAGGTGGGTGAGGTGGGTTAGGTGGGTGAGCTGGGTGAGGTGAGTGAGCTGGGTGAGCTGGGTGAGTTGGGTGAGGTGGGTGAGGTGAGTGAGTTGGGTGAGCTGGGTGAGCTGGGTGAGTTGGGTGAGTTGGGTGAGCTGGGTGAGGTGAGATGGGTGAGCTGGGTGAGGTGAGCTGAGTGAGCTGGGTGAGCTGGGTGAACTGGGTGAGGTGATTTGGGTGAGATGGGTGAGCTGGGTGAGCTGGGTAAGGTGAGTTGGATGAGCTGGGTGAGCTGGGTGAGTTGGGTGAGTTGGGTGAGCTGGGTGAGTTGGATGAGTTGGATGAGCTTGGTGAGCTAGGTGAGTTGGGTGAGGTGGGTGAGTTGGGTGAGCTGGGTGAGCTGGGTGAGTTGGGTGAGTTGGGTGAGGTGGGTGAGTTGGGTGAGCTGGGAGAGCTGGGTGAGCTTGGTGAGGTGGGTGAGGTGGGTGAGTTGGCTGAGTTGGGTGAGTTCAGTGAGTTTGGTGAGGTGGGCCTGTGTTTGCGCTGGTTCTGTGGGTCTGAACGCTCGTGTCCCTGCAGGAGCGTCTCCCATCAGGATCCGGATCTGATGGCGCTGGAGCAGGAGAGATGTCAGAAACTCAATGAACTGAAGGATCAGCAGCAGCAGCAGCTCCTCACGCTGAGACAGGAGCAGTTCTACAGCGAGAAGTACCTCAAGCGAGAGCACGTCAGACTGGTGACTACTGTTTGATCATTATAGGAGACCCCATGGGGAATACAGGGACTGTGATGTGCGCACAAATCTGTGCACATGTGTCCTGCCGTTAAAGGAGTAGTTCACTTTAAAATGAAAATTAGCCCATGATTTACTCTCCCTCAAGTCATCCTAGGTGTATATGACATTCTTCTTTCAGACGGATACAATTGGAGTTATATTAAAAAATGTCCTGGCTCTTCCAAGCTTTATAATGGCAGTGAATGGCCGTTTCGGTTTCGAATTCCATAAAAGTGCATCTATCCATCATAAAAGTGAATCTATCCATTGCATCTATCCATCATAAAAGTGCATCTATCCATCATAAAAGTGCATCTATCCATCATAAGTGTATCTATCCATCATAATAGTGAATCTATCCATCATAAAAGTGGATCTATCCATTCTAATAGTGCATCTGTCCATCATAAAAGTGCATCTATCCATTATAAAAGTGCATCTATCCATCATAAACGTGGATCTATCTATCATAATAGTGCATCTGTCATCAGAAAAGTGCATCTATCCATTATAAAAGTGCATCTATCCATCATAAGTGCATCTATCCATCATAAAAGTGGATCTATCCATCATAAAAGTGGATCTATCCATCATAATAGTGCATCTGTCCATCATAAAAGTGCATCTGTCCATCATAAAAGTGCATCTATCCATTATATAAGTGCATCTATCCATCATAAGTGCATCTATCCATCATAAAAGTGCATCTATCCATCATAATAGTGCCTCTGTCATCATAAAAGTGCATCTATCCATCATAAAAATGTATCTATCCATCATAAAAGTGCATCTATCCATCATAATAGTGCATCTATCCATCATAAACGTCCATCTATCCATCATAAAAGTGCATCTGTCATCATAAAAGTGCATCTATCCATTATAAAAGTGCATCTATCCATCATAAGTGCATCTATCCATCATAAAAGTGCATCTATCCATTATAAAATTGGATCTATCCATCATAATAGTGCATCTATCCATCATAAAAGTGCATCTATCCATCATAAAAGTGCATCTATCCATCATAAAAGTGCATCTATCCATCATAAAAGTGGATCTATCCATCATAAAAGTGCATCTATCCATCATAAAAGAAGTGGATCTATCCATCATAAAAGTGCATCTATCCATCATAAAAGTGCATCTATCCATCATAAAAGTGCATCTGTCATCATAAAAGTGCATCTATCCATTATAAAAGTGCATCTATCCATCATAAGTGCATCTATCCATCATAAAAGTGCATCTGTCCATTATAAAATTGGATCTATCCATCATAATAGTGCATCTGTGATCATAAAAGTGCATCTATCCATCATAAGTGCATCTATCCATCATAAAAGTGCATCTATCCATCATAAAAGTGGATCTATCCATCATAAAAGATGTGGATCTATCCATCATAAAAGTGCATCTATCCATCATAAAAGTGCATCTATCCATCATAAAAGTGCATCTATCCATCATAAAAGTGCATCTATCCATTATAAAAGTGCATCTATCCATCATAAGTGCATCTATCCATCATAAAAGTGCATCTATCCATTATAAAATTGGATCTATCCATCATAATAGTGCATCTGTGATCATAAAAGTGCATCTATCCATCATAAGTGCATCTATCCATCATAAAAGTGCATCTATCCATCATAAAAGTGCATCTATCCATCATAAAAGTGCATCTATCCATCATAAAAGTGCTCCTAACGGCTACTTTGGGTTAATAAAGGCCTTCTGAAGCAAAGTGATGCGTTCGTGTAAGAAAGATATTCATATTGAACACGTTACAAAGTTAAATTCTAGCTTCCGGCCATACGAACATACTCCGTCTACTTACGCCTACAGCGCAACTCATAACGTCAGAAGTGGCGTAGTGTAAATATCAGCAGTACGTTGCATTACTCGCATAGTTTTGCTTAGACTTAAGTCGAATCCGTATGTTCATTTGGCCGGAAGCTAGTTATTTTAATTTATGAAGTTTTAAATATGGATATTTCCATACACAGACTCGTCGCTTTGCTTCAGAAGGCCTTTATTACTGGAGTTTGTTTATGATGGGTATTTGTCTGAAAGAAGAATGTCATATACACCTAGGATGACCCGAGAGTCAGTAAATCATGGGCTAATTTTCATTTTAAAGTGAACTAACCCTTTAATTGGATTATTTGGCTATTTTACCAACATTTTGCAGTGATTCACTTGTACCTACAACACAAAACGAAATTTTATTAAATTGTCATTTGTGAATCTTTTGTGAACGTTTGATTAAAAGAACCGAATCGTACTGCACATGCAGGCCTCGAGTTAATTGTGTTGCTTTTACATGAGCTTTAACTAACCTTAATCACATTATACTGGTTAGGGCTTTAACTAGGTAGGGTAGGTTAGTATGAACACAGTCGATGTTTGTCGATGTTTCTTGTCATCTTGTAGTAGAACTGACTTTTCACAACTGTAAGAGACTCCTGTTTCTTTTTTCTTTTTTTTGTGATTCTTTATTTATTAAATATTTAATGTGTATAAATGTTTACAACAAAGCCCAAGATCCACCCACAATCATAAAATAAATAAAAATAAATCAATAAATAATATGACAAGAAAAATAAAATAAAACTGACCAAAACAATATATAGAAGGATCTCAAAGAGACATCCGTTTCTAATGAGCGTGATTCAATGATGCGAGTGTTTGAACAGACGGTCAAACATCACTGCGTTGAAACCACTCTCACTCACTCACTCACTCACTCACTCACTCTCACTCACTCACTCTCTCTCAATCACTCACTCAATCACTCACTCACTCTCACTCACTCTCACTCACTCACTCACTCACTCACTCACTCACTCACTCACTCACTCACTCACTCACTCACTCACTCACTCACTCACTCTCACTCACTCACTCTCTCTCAATCACTCTCACTCACTCACTCACTCACTCACTCACTCACTCTCACTCACTCACTCACTCTCACTCACTCACTCTCACTCACTCACTCACTCACTCACTCACTCTCTCAATCACTCACTCTCACTCACTCACTCACTCACACTCACTCACTCTCACTCATTCACTCACTCACTCTCACTCACTCACTCTCTCAATCACTCACTCTCTCACTCACCCACTCACTCACTCACTCACTCACTCGCTCTCACTCATTCACTCACTCACTCTCACTCACTCACTCTCACTCACTCTCTCACTCACACTCACTCACTCTCTCACTCACTCACTCACTCACTCACTCTCACTCTCTCACTCACTCACTCACTCACTCACTCACTCACTCACGCTAATAAACTCAAAAGTCATTTACTTGTATAACACTTTGTCGCTTTCACAATACACATCGTTTCAATCCAGTCTCACACTGCAACAAATGATGTTGTTCCTCAGAGTTTCTGTCTTGTTTTCCAGCACAAACATCGAAACCTTCTTAAATCAAGATACATTTACTGGAGAAGCAAAACAAGCAAGTCTTGTTTTATAAAAAATGCATGTGAGTTTGTGCTCAAAACAAATATCCGCCAATGGAGTCAGAAAAATAATCTTAATTCAAAGGGAAAACAAGACTGAAATACTGAGGAAGAGCGTCATTTGTTGTAGTGGACTGTCTATAATACTTAGCTGGTCGATATGACGAAATATCAGTGCTATAATGAAAGAGATGAAGTAACAGATCATTTAGTGATCAAATAAAGTGCAGGGACTTTGAGGAGTCAGCCGATGTGTTTGCTGCCTGGTTAGTGTGTATCAGACGGTCTGTGAACAGTGTTGGCTCACACACACGTTGTGTTTCTCTTCATTTGTAGCTGGTAGAGAAGCTGGTGACCGTGGCGGAAGAGTGTCAGAGTAACCAGCTGAAGAAACTCAAAGATCTGTGTGAGAAGTAAGTCAACATCACTGCACATCTTTCACTCGCCCTCATGACGCTCAAACACGTATGACTCTCTTTCTTCTGTGGAACAGTAAAGAAGAGCCTGTGAGAAATCTCCAGTGTTTTTGTCTGATGTCGTTTGGACACAGACGTTCCTCAAAATATCTTCTTTTGAGCGGTTCTGATTTCATGTTCTTCAGAGAAAACAAAGACTTGAAGAAAAGGATGGACAAGAGACGACAGGAGAAGTTTCAGGAAGCCAGAACGCTGGAGAAAACTCTGACTGACGAGTGAGTGACTTTATCAGTCTTATATTATCATGTTAGACGTGTTCACAGATCAACATCTCTACCAGTCGATCAGAGTTTGGCTTGAACAACATTCGGTTTTACTTTGATGGTCCACTTTAGACATTGTACTAACTATTCTCAACTGTGCAACTATATGTCAACTAACTCTCATTCAAGTATTAGTGGAGTGTAAGGTTAGGGTTAGGTGTTGGTAGAATAAGTTGACATGTAGTTGCAAAGTTACTTGTACTCAGTAGAATGTTTGAAGCAGGCCATCGAAATAACAACAATATCAACATTCTTACCAGATGACTAGAGTTAGTGTTTGTTGAACAGGAATATTCTCCTGCACAAACACCAGATGTTGTTGATCCATCATCATTACTCACTGCTTGACACTGACATGTAAAATCATCCTGTTCTGTAGGAGAAAGAT